>JAHRHJ020001189.1:0-30319 GCA_019776745.2 Taxus chinensis
CACAATCTTATTTCTCCATTTCTTTTCTTACCGGCACCAATTTGCATACCCAAACGTGATGTTTATGGGGAAGATTGACTTGCCTCATGAGTTTTCTTAACTCTTTTTTCTCATGGAGTTCGATATGAGAATTTACTGGCCTTTTGCTTTGCCTGACAGGCTGGAGTCTTGATCAACTCAAGTTGGTGTGGCCAATTTGGATTGAAACCTCTTAAATCTTTTGTAAGTCCAAGCGACGAAGACTTTGGGATCGTCTTGACACGCTGAACAAAAGCCTATTTCCTTGTGGGTACTTTACTTTGTGCCAACTTGCAGAGTCTTGCCTTCATCTACTAAAATAGGTTTTGAATCTTTCAACACCCTTTAATTGAATGTTCGCTTCCTTCCGAACGATCATTCGCGTTGAAGATTGACTCTAATTTTTGAGTGCTTTTGGTATTTCTTAGTTCTCAGCTCACCACTTGGTCACCATACGCTTTTCCAACTTGCCTTGATTTCTGGCAGAGAACTCCAGCTTCTCTTGGCAAGGAAATTAACAATTTTCTGATCATTCGCGAAACTTGCCAACTTGTGTTGTTATCCGGAACAGCTCTGGTCCTCACCACCACTTGATATGAGGCTGAATTATTTCATTTTGATATTTTCTACACCATCAAACGCAGCCCCATTGCTGCTAGCCTTCAGCGGCTTCATTTCCTTTTCCTTGGGATGGAATTGATGCTAAAAGCTTCAAAATCTTCAATAAGATCCCATACCCGATTTTTGTAGTTCTTCAACAGATCCCTTTTGGCAGGCTTTTTTCCTTTGACTTGGTTTACGATCAGCGACTATCACAAATACTTGTAAATTCTGATGCCTTTTCTCTTTGCCCAGTGGCCATCCCTGACTTACGGCTTCATCCTCAGCTTTGTGGTGTTTGAACAGGAAAACTGGTGGAAACGGCGAGGTTGAGTAATACCTTATAACCTTGCGGGGATGAAAGGGAGCATAGATCCTACTTGACACCTGTCTACTCTGACCCATCAAAGAACCATTGCCATTACTTCATCTTGTCTTATGATCTGGCTTGGTGATGGCTGGGGAGAGGTTGATTCTCTTCAGTAAACAATAGACCTAGCTTGGAGTCTTTATTTCGTGATAAGGATCAAAAGCATGCAACATGCTTGCCCATTCATCAAGGAGTTAGATCGCGGAGGCTTCCTACCCCTTGGTGTTTGTTAGCTTCATCGTGCTTGGATAATATCTGATCAAACGTGAATAGGAGGTATGATTTGGCTTGGAGTTAAGGCTCAATATGAAAGTTTTGCAATAGGTTCAGGATATGATTGTGCCTTAGTTCCATATCTTGTTCGAAACAACATGTGACCAATTGTGAAAGGATTAGCCTCCATTTTAGCAGTGAAGTCTCTAACAAACATTAATGCCCAAGAGTGGTGACAGGTGATGAATGACCACATCTTTTAAAACATTCGTTGGCGACATGCGTTGCCAGTGTAAGGCTCAACCTTGATTACTCCAAACCTGTCACTGCTGTCTAGTCTCTAATTGCCACTACACCTTGGAGATGACTTCATTTGGAGTCCTAGTTGATCCAGTATTTGCTGGGCATCACGAGCTACTTGCCCCGGAATCAATCATGCGAAGTGTGCACCAAGTGGTTTCCCATGATAAGGGAGCCATCACCAGGCGGGGGCTTCAACATTTTACCTTGTTGTCTCCTCCATGATTCCTTCAGGCTGGGCAGATTGTGGTACCTTTCTCTCGCATTTGGACCTGTGATTTGAAGTTGACCAGTCCTTATGCAGCTTTGTAGCAATCTCTTTGTCCAGGGGATAGATAGTGTTCCCACATTGAGATGTTTTGACATTTTCTTCTCATCTGATCAATGGCTACTGAATGAGAGATGAAGTATCCCTGCTATCCTTGGCCTGCACATTCATTCCTTGCACATGGGCAGCAGCAACAACTGGCATTGGAGAGGCTTAGAAGTGGTTTGGTTGTCCCCTGTTGTGTTTGGAAACTGTTTTTGATTACCAACACCTTGGGAATGGTAGAAGGTTTTGTGGGAAATTTTTTTCACTTGGAAGCCAATGGTGTTCTTCACCGAAATTTAGCCTCTTTGACCTTGTGTTGGCTTGCCACTTTGCAGAGGGTATTTGTCATACGCCACAGAAATCTTTAGCCTGCCAATTGACAAGAGTAGTTTTCATTTGGAATGTTCCTTGCTGAGGTGCTGATTGTGCTTGATCCTAGTTGTGGACTGAGACTCTTGGACCCACCAAGGTTACACCATAAGAGCCTGATTTAATGCACCAATAAGCAAATGATGGGTATGTGGACTGACTGCCAAGGTGAAACACCAATCATATTACTTGGGCCATGTTATTTTTTGACTGGCACCAATGCTTAGAAGCCGAGAGCCATTTGGGGTTTGGTTATAGGGCTTAAATGGTCTATTAGCCGGGAGAGCCTTACTCTTGGCTTTGATTTGATTTGCAAGGCCTATTTTGGTGACCTATTTTGTTTGGTATGGGGGCCTAGCCTGGTAATTTGCTTGAGGCGGATACGGTCTAGCACTTGACCTTGCTGTCTTTTGATAGTACCAGCTCATTTCCCAAATTTTGAAATTGTTCATACCTCTTGGCTTCATTTTGAAGCCCATAGAGGATGAAGTAGAGTCTCATTTGAATCCTTGGAGTTCTAGGAGTTGGGAATATGAGCCAAATTGGGTGCTTGACAGTGCTTGGATTTTCTAAGTTTGGATCAGGGCATGGGAGGCCTAGGAGCCATTTACCAGCTTGACTAAGACATTTTTTCGGCTTTAAAATGGCAATGCTAAGAGCAGTAGGTTTTGCTCCCATAGATTGAATTAAACATATAAATATCAGATTCAAAGCCTTAAGGATAGTATAGAAAAGCACCTTCTACTGCTTGCCTTCTGCCACGGATCCGCTCCCAAGAAACTTTGAAATTTTGAAGTTGAAGTCAGTCCTCTCTCGTTGGAAGCTCTCTTGATAGTTGTCATTGTTCTCGTAGAGCAATTGTTCGCCCTTTGCCCACTGGCTCATGATAATATGCTAACTTACTGATTCCAATTTGTTGGAACCAGCTCCATGCTCCTAAACCTTCCAATGGATGCCTTCCCTTTGAACGAGATGCCAGCAATTTGACAGCCACACCTCCATTTCATTTATCTCATGGATTGCACCGACTTTAGCACTGTCTTTGACGTGAGCCCCCAGTGGTATGATTTTCTCCAGTGAAAAATGGATGTTCTTCAAGCGCTGTCCAATTAAACTAAATTCTGTTCATTGAGGGCAAGTGGGATACTCCTGAAATTAACAAAGGGATTCGTGGGTTGCGCCATTCTGATTAAGCTTGAGACCTTTTGATTGGACGAGGTCTACCAGGTGGAGGTGTAAGAGATGTTCTTTTAGGTTGAGTGTTGATCTTTGATGCTCATCCTTCCCCTTCTTTCTCTGCCTGAGATGTGCAGATAGCAAACAATCCTTCCTCCCTAGTAGTTTGTCTTAGGCGTGACCGGTCTGTCTTCTTCTCATAAATTTGTCCAGGCTTGGACTACTGAAAACCAGCGGATTTGCCATCTTTTGGAGTCGCTAGATGTGTCAGTTCAATCTCTTTCACAGCTGGAACGTGGAACAGTGCACTGTCTTGTTTTAATAAGGTGAGACACTCTAATGTCCCACTGGCGTGCCAAAACTGTTAGTGTCAAAATCACAACGACCCTGGATTGTTGATTAGATTTTGTAGGTGATCATGCTAGCATCCAGTGTGATATGGGGGCAACATAGGAATCCTTTCTCTCCAAGTGTGGGCCTTTGCAAATGATAACGATTCTCCAGAGAAGGCTGGTTCCAGTCCTATGTTAGATCACACAAAATGCAGAGGGTTTATCAAAATCTACTCTAAATCTTGTTCAAGGAGACAGGTAAGAAGATGCATAAAATAACCTTTGCTAACAGGGTGATGCACGAGGAACAAAGGAGTGGTGAAACATTTTTGTCATGCAAATAGACACAAACCAAAGATTTGCAACATGAAACATACACAGGCTGATAAGATATAACTTAGGATCTGAAATGAAGCAAATAATACAAACAAAGGATTGAAAACCATTCACAAAGCTTGCATTATCATTTCCAGTACCCAAATCACTGCATTACAACCTCAGAGAGGTAAAAACTGTTACAATCTTTTGGAGAGGTTTGATTCTTGCATCAATCACTTATTGGAGGTGAAAGAAGAAGCTGTTATGTCAAAAATTTCCCCCTTTTGAAATGAGCCAAAACTGGGTTTTACATTGCATGGGTCGAGCCCAGGAGACAGAAACGTACAAAAAACATGAGAGCCCATCCCTCCTCATTATAGATGCATTAAAATGGTTTGGGATACCTTACAAACCCATACCCTGTCATTTTGACCGAATTACAGGAGAATGCAACCCATTCTGCATTAAATTAAATCTGGTCGCTGAAATGTCACTTCTGGCCATGAACACGTGTCAGAGCTGTTTCTCAATTTTCTCTCTCCAAACCACCAAAATTCAAGATTAACCCTAAAATCATGTAGATAATTTTTGTAAGCTTTCCGTTGATATAAGGAACGTGTAAATCTGAGCTCTGGATCGAAAGATATATGTCGATCTGAAGATTAAGGCACAAAACAGGTGAAAATGCGTTTTGAATTTCTTCCCACACTCTACCACCTAGATGACACGTGGCATGCATTGATTGGCTGTCAGGGGCGCGGGGCAGACCTTTACTTTTAGCTTTTGGGTGAACTTCTTTCCAAATTCTCTAACTCCTCCTCAAGCTCCGAGCTTCCCTTCCTCATTGGACACCTGTCCTCCTTTTATTGGCTCGGGTTAGTGCCTGAAACCTCGCCCTTTGAACTATTGGACTTTTCTCCTTGTGAAACGTGTCATGATTTGGTTGGTTCACGGGTCTGCTGGCTCTTTTTCACCTCTCCCGCATCTTTTTGTCCTAGATGTCCCAGTGTTTTCTGGGACAAAAACTTCCGATCCACCCGAAATGGGCTTCCTTGTCCCTTTTCTGCCGATGACACGTGGCGTGATCTGATTGGCTCTTCGGCTTCTCAGCTATCCGCGTCTTCTGCGTCCCTTTTGTCCCAACTTTCCCAGTGTGAAATTTCCCCATTTCAGCCGAACCAGCCGATTCGCATCCTTCGCGTCTTCTTGTCCCAAATGTCGCAGAGCATTTAGTCAATTTTCTTCTCCTTCGGCCGAACCGACTTTCTGCGTCCCGCGCGTCCTTACGGCCCGCATGTCCCTTTGCTTTGCAAACTGCCTGGCTGCCTTTCGGCTGATTCGCGCCCAGATGTCCCTCATGTCCCGACTATTTGTGAGGTTTAGGACTTAGCCATTTTCATGATTTTTCCTAGCCCAAGCTTTTTTTTTGCAACTTTTTCACTTTTTCTCGGAACTTGCTCTTTTCAACCTAGACAACAGAGTTAGAAAAAATCTGAGGGGACCCTAGAAACATGATTTTTTGCCTTGAATCAATCTATTTTCCTGGGAATTTGAGTATTCTGATGCATGTTATCAAATTAACCCTGGGGGTGAATTTGGATAACACTTCCTAAATTGATCATTAGGATTGAAGATAGACTCTAAAGTCACAAATCCTTTTGGCAGTTTGTTGGTTCTTTCTTAGCTGTACCACTTGATCACCATACTGATGTCCCAACTTTTCCTGATTTTTGGCTAAGAACTCAACTTCCTCTTGTAAGAAATTGATGATTTTTTTGTCACTCTCAAACACTTTCCAACTTGTATTTGTGTCTGGCACTGATGGCCTCACAATCACGTGGATGTTTTGCTGCACTTTATCTCTTTTGATACTTTCCACAACATCAAAAGTTGCTCTAACTGCTACAAGTCTATCAGCAACTTGGTTCTCTTTCCTAGGGATGGAATTGATGCCAAAAACCCTCAAAATCCTCAATGAGATTCCACACCCTATTCCTATAAATTTTCAACAAGTCATTCTTGGCAGCATGTTTTTCCTTTAACTTGATTAACAATAAGCTCACTATCACCAAATAATTGTAAGTATTTTATGCCTCTCTTCCTTGACCAATGCAATCCGTGTATCAAAGGTTCATACTCACCAATGTTGTTAGAACATGCAAACTGAAATCTAAAATTTGAATAATACTTTATGCCTTGAGGTGAAACAAGCATAGCTCCTCCTTCTACACCTTGTCTACTTCTTGATCCATCAAAGAAAAATTGTCATACCTCATTATCATCTCTATGGTCTGGCTTGGTGATGCTGGGAAGAGGTTAATTTTCTTTATGCATGTAATAGACTCCTAGTTCAGATTCTTCCATTTCCTTGTAGGGATCAAAAGCATGTACCTTGTTGGCCCATTCATCAAGAGTAAAATCTAGAATGCTTCCAACTTTGGTGTCAGCTTCATGTGTGTTTGGATAATCCTCTTGATCAAATGTTGAACAGTTGGCATTGATTAGGCTTGGAGTATGAGGCTCAATGTGAAAGTTTGTAATAGGTTTAGACCTAATTGTGGCCTTGGCTCCATACCTTGTCCTGAATAGCATGTGTGACCAATCAGTAGATAGGTAGCCCCAAATCCTAGCTATGAAATCCCTTGACAAACACAAGGCAAAGAGTGGTGGCAAATCTATCACTGACACATCTTGTAAAATAGTGACATTGGGGCATGCATGCAAAGTAAGGTTCAAATCTTTAATTACCCCAACTGTTGCTATTGTTTTCCCATCTAATTGCACCACCCCCTTGGATATGACTTCATATTGAAGGCCCAGATGATCAGCTATTTTCTTGGGCTTCATAGAACTACTTGCCCCAGAATCAATCATATAATTATGTACTGGTTTATCCCCAATGATAAATAAAACATAGAATGGAGGGGGCTTCAAATTTTTAGCTTACTATCCTCCGTGATTTCCCACAGGATGAGTGGCTTTTTTTAGTACCTTCTCTTGCACATGAGCTAGCTGATTTGGGGTTGACCAATTCTTCATGGCAGCTTGTATCAAGTCCCTTTTTCCTGGGATGGATAGTGACTCCCACATAGATATGTTCACATTAGTCTTCTTCATTTGTTCAATGATGTTAAATGGAGATGAACCGTCTCTTTGCTGCCCTTTAGTCTACACATTCTTTTCTTGCACATGGGTTACAATAGCTGACATTTGAGCTAGTCTAGAAGGTGGCTTGGGCTGTCCTTACACATTTTGGACTGTATTTTTCCTGCCAACACCTTGTGGAGTGATGGAAGGTTGTGAATCACTTAGACCTGATGAATTCCCTTCACCAATATATCTCTTCATTGACCATGTGTTAGCTGCTATATCCTAAGAAGGTTTTTGATTCACACCACAAAAATCTTCAGCCTGCCAATTGACAAGTGTAGTCTCATCTAGAGTTGTTTCTTGTTGAGATGTTCCTTGTTGTTGGTTTGTTTTCTCCCCTTACTTCACTCTCCACAACAGTTGTTGTCACCATCAAAGATTGGTTCAAAGCACCATTGAAGCACATAGATTGGCTGTGATGTTCATTGCATGGGAAACACCGGTCATACTCTTGACTATATTATTTTGTGTTGGCACTAGGGCTTTAGAGGTAGACGTAACATGGGGGTTATAGGGCTGAAATGGTCTATTAGCAATAGGCCTTACTTGATTTTGATTTGTAGCTGGGTTAGGTGGCCTATTAGGCTGATATGGTTGTCTATTAGGCTAAGTGTGAGGTTGATAAGAAGGCCTAAAACTTTGAGCTTGTTGTCTCTTGAGTGTAACCAGCTTATTGCCCAAATTTTGCAATTTTTTCATAACTTCTTAAAGCTCATTTGAGGCACTAGAGGATGAACTAGAATTTTCATTTGAACTCTGATTTCTAGGAGTGGGAATAGGAGCTAAAGTGGGTGCTTGACTGGAACTTTGGCTTCCCAACTCTAGATATAGGGGCATAGGAGGCCTAGGTGCAAGTTTACCAGCTTGAATCAAACAATTCTTAGCCCTAATGGCGATGTTATAAGCTGTAGGTAGAGTTATACCTCCCATCAATTGGATCAACATAGAAATGTTAGAATTTAAAGCCTTGAGAAAGTATATGAAAGCACCTTGAGCTATTGGCCTCACTACCAATGAGATTCTATCCCATGTTCTTTGAAATCTGAAATTGAATTCTGTTAGCTGGTCATTGGGAGCTCTCTTGATAGTTGTCAGTTGCTCCAATAGAGACAAGTTGTCCCCTTTCTCTCCAAATTGGTTATGGAGAGTTGTGCACACTGTTCCAATTGTGGATAGAGCCTGCCTCAAGGCTCCTAAACCATTGCAAGGCTTTCCCTTTGAATGAAGATGCCAACAATTTAACAATAATATCCATCTTAACAATCTCATGGATTGCACAAACATTAGCAATGTCTTGGACATGATCACCAGCAGTGGTCTGATTTTCTCTAGTAAAATATGGAATGTACTTCAATGCTGTAATTGGAACTGGGTTTTGTGGATTGAGAGCAAGTGGGCTGCTTCCAATAAAGTTGACATAAGGATTGGGTTGTGCCATTATGATTGGCCTGAGAACCCTTGTTGATTGGATGAAAGGTCTACCAGGTGGAGGAGTTGATAGAGTTTTGTTTGGTGGAGATGGAGACCTTTGAATCCTTCTTTCCATTTCTCCTCTTTCTGGGGATAATTGTAGATGCTCAGAAAATCCTTCTTCTCTAGTATTTCACCTTTTTTGGATCCTTCTCATGAATCTTCAAACATGGACTGCTGAGACCAGTTGATTCTATCGTTTTGGAGTCGCCAGATGTGCAAATTAGGGCTGTTTTCAAGCAAGAAACTTACAACAAATGCACATCAACTTTGTTATAATGAAGATGAATACCTCTAAGGTCCCACCGGGCATGCCAAAACTGTAAGTACAAAATCACAACACCCCTATATGTTTTCTCGAATTTCTAGTTTGATAATGGGCATCCAGTGTGATTGCACAACATGGAATTTTTTCCCCAAGTGTGGGACTTGCAAAAATGGGAAAAAAACTCTCCAGATTAAAGGCTGGTTCCTTTTCCTCTATTCAGGTGCATGCATTCATTTTGTAGACGATCTATCCTAATTCCTACTCTAAATATTTCCAAGGGACCATGGTGAAGAAAAAGTTACAGAAATAATGAAATCTAAGCTAATGGAGGTGATGTACCAAGGAATGATGAACTCCCACTCTGCTGTTAAACACATACCATAAAAATAATACAACTCACATGCACAAGTAACTAGATTTGTAATGAAAAGATCAGAATGAATGTAATCGAAGTAAGAAAGGGGCTGGAAATCATGCACAAGCTTATTTTATTGCTCCACAGAGTTGATACAAAGCATTACAATGGCCAAAAGCTATCAATTTTACATTTACAGATTTATGGAAGGTTTGAGAACTCCATAAACTCGTTGCAGAACAAAGAGAAAGGGAGATACAGAGCAAAAACATCCAACATTACAAAGAATGAATCCTGTTCATTTATAACCGAAGCAAAAGAGAGAAAACAAAGGGAATAAGCAAATATGATCCTTGGATTCAACCACCCACCATTAATCTCTGTCAAATCGACCTACAAACCATTAAATTGATCTTTCCTTTTTTGCTTGCGTGTTGGAGAAGAAAAAAATGAAAAATGGAATAAAAATGATGTCTTCAAAGTAATCTAATCTTGCATTTAAGGCATGAGAAGAAATTCTAGGGTTTCCCCCCATCAAATCGAGCTGATTCTCCATTCTTGGCGTGCTGGAGAAGAAAACCATGGAGGCTCGAGAAAAAAATGAATTGTCAAAGCAATCTGATCTTGCATTCAAGGCATGAGAAGACATTTTTAGAAATTTCTCATCGAAATCCATAGAAAATGATTTTTTTTAATATAATAATTACTATAATATTTAAAATAAACACTACTATTACTCATATTTAAATATTAAAAATGTGAAAAAAAATATTAATATAAAAAATCAAAAAAAATAAAAATGCAATACTAAATCTTAAAATTGGTTTTAAAATATTAGTTTTATGTATATTTTAAGAAATTATTTAACACACTTTGAAAATTGAGATCAGATTTTAAAAGTGTTTGAACTAAATCTAAAAATACAAAACTTTATATTTTAAAAATAATTATTATTAAAAGATTATATATCGAATCAATGGAAATGTATCTATATTTTAAAACATATTTTGATTTCATTTGAACACTTCATGTGTGTGTAGACATATACATATACATATACATATGTACATGTACATGTACACACACTATATTATTAATTATAATATAATATTATAATTATTTATTATCAAAACAAAGTTACCCATATGTATTTTTTCTTATGTAATTATTAAAGTGCACCAAGTAAAATTAATTTGTATTTGTTTTTTTAATGTAATTATTTAAGTGCAACAAGTAAAATAACATTCTTTCACTCACCCACACACATCAGACTCTTTCACTCCATATATCCAACTCTAGATGCCTCTCAGCGTAATAATTAATGTGTGAAGTGCTCATATTTGTATCAAAATATAAATATTTATAATTATTCAATATGAAGTGCTCATATATTGTAAAATGAAATCTACCTGCGTGCTTGGAAAGGTGATGCCATTTACCATGGCCATGTTCATATATGTATTGGGCTAGTTTTTCATCCTCTTCTGCCGTCCATGGTCCCCTTTTCAGTCCCTCTCTATTGCAACAAGGAACCCTCATTATTTCTCCCACTGCATTTTTGAACATCAGATCACTCTTGCTTTTGTTAACACAATCCATTGCTCATATAACTTATGTCAATTTTTTTTTTTTTTTTCTTTGGATAATATTGTGAACTCTGTTAAATGAAGGTTTTAAAGTACATACCTGATGAATGGAAACAGTGGAGGAAAACAATATTGTACCGACTGTATCTGATCAAAGGAAACCATTGCCCTTCCAAATTTATATGGGGTTGCCTTTGGCAATTTGATTTGTTTATTTAAGAGTCGCTGGATAGTGTTTAGGTGGTTAAAAAATACCTACCCACCACATCAAAAAAAAATAAAAAATACAGAAATAAAACAAAACCTTAGAAATACAGAAATAAAACAAAAACTAAGAAATTACAAGTTAATGCTATGAAACTTGGTTCATACATTTTCATTCAAGATTTATTGTTGTTTAATGCGTGACATGATGGATATTGATCAGTGTTGTTTTGTACGTATTGTTACGACCAGAAAAATTCAAGATTTCTTTACAGAAAATATCGTCCAAGTGTTTCGACTTGGAAATAAATTCATGCACTAAATTATATTCAAAAGATATTTTTTATAATTTAAAGATAGAACATGAAGTGACAGTTAACGTGCAATATTGCAATGGCAATCAAAATATGTTACTGTCTTTGAAATTTCTTTTAACGTGTTGGTATTGCGTTGCTTATTTATATGTACATATGACGGATGTGATTTATTGACAAATTCATGACAGTAAAGGAAATTATTTGTTAAAAAATTTGTAAACAATCTATCAAATAATGCTTCTCTTCTGCCTTGGCAGGGCATTGCGTGTTTTTATGTCATACCTTTCGTTATATATTCACTTCTGACAAATTAAATAAGCTATTGTTTGGTAATATTATATAAGGAAAGTGACACAGACTAAATTTTAATTGTCTTTTTAAATTGTCACATATGGCTATTTATTTTTAAAATAATTGGAATCGTCCACTAGAGCTTGTGTGTTACGTGGTTTTAGATACTACTAATTAATTCACAATTTTTTAAAAATAGAAGTTGGAATTAGTCATTAAAATTTTATTTTGGTTTACAATATATAATGGATTAGGGGAAAGGACCTCATGATTGTTCACGTACCACAACATGTAAACTTGATTTCTATATCATTTGAAGGAAAAAGTACCACTAATTTTGTCACTTTTTTATTGATGATATTTTTGAAGAGTTAACGACAATGTGACATATAGGGTGTTTAGTTATTAGTAGACTTTTCAAATGCTTTATAAACTTTATTTGTGTACTAAATCGATTCAAAATCTACTTCTCCTTCCAAATAAACTTGTGAAACAAAAATGATGATGTGACATAGTCATACAATACATAATGATATAATTTTTTTGTGTTAACAAGACACCTACATATTTCTATGTACCCCTAAAATTAAGGTGCAAGGTTATGGATCCCTCTACCTTACTTCTTATTTTTCTAAAGATGTGGTTTTGATTTTTTCTCAAATTGAAATGAGCTTAAGTTTTTTCAATAAATATTGGATTAGATGTCTTTTTGCTTAGACTTAGATTCATCTATATCAAGAATATATTTGTTTATTTTTGTTAATCATGGAAATGGAGTAATTATTTCCCACTCATTTTCCAATTTAAAAAAAAAATGAGATGTTTTTTAAACAAAAAAAAATCAAACTTGCCCTAGGAATCAGCATTTATGTCTTGAAAATATTAAAATAAGGAATTTAGTGAGATTGGAGGATTGATAATCATGTTTGGAAAAAATAATTTTACTTACACTGAAGTATTGAGATGGCATAAATTGAAATATTGTTTTAAATCCTTTTGAAATTCATGATCCTCTATTTGTAAAATAATTTAAGGTTAGATCCAATAATATGAAAATTGACGTGAGCAGACATGAAATTTTTGTATCACCAAAAGAAAAAAATAGTTAAGATTTAGGAACAAATAACCTCCTCTGCAATCTTACATAGTTGTGCACATTCTTGTGGATTGTATTCCTTAGAATAAGAGGAAGACAAAACATGAAGAGTTGAATTTTTTTTCCCATCTGATGCATCTTCGTTTTTCCATGTTTTATCCTATGTGAAACCCTATGTTACCATGATATCATTTTGCACTATGTATAATATTGACTTTTTATAATTAATACTTTACTATCTTTTAGAAGGAAATATTGTGCATATTCTTTTTATTTTCATCTTGTTATTGTTTCTTCAAATATGGATTGAATGAACCTTTATGAGTATGAATATTAATGTATTTGGAAAAACATATATCTTGATTCATCAAAGGAGTTAACTGCAAACTAGCACAAGACTCGCTTATGCACTAACGCAGGACTTGTTTATGCACTAGCATAGAACTCGCATTTGTATTAGATAGGACTCACCATGGAGCGTAGGAATCGTCCTCTAGATCACTAATTTGGACTCGCTTGAAATGAGGAACTCGCACAAAAGAGGAAAATGGGTCAGATGGTTGAACGATGAGTTGATGTAGCTGGCACACCAGTTGACACAATGATAGGATCATGAAATGTGTACTGCTACCTCAACCTTCATGCAGATTATGAAATCCCTGTAATCCCAACTTAACTCTAGTTGCTCATGAAATAGACAAAAACTCATCGATTTATAATCATCATTATTACAGAGAATCAATTCAAGATCTGCAATATCTTTTGCACTGCAATATGATTGATTTTCTAAAAAGAGTCTATTACGGGCATCATTTGTAGTTAACAAGATGAATTCAATCCAAACATGACATAGATTAATCCTTCCACGATTTTGAAAGTACCATATTTAAGTGGGAAAGGATATCATAATTGTGCATGTACCACAACATGTACACTTGATTTCTATATAACTTGATGAAAAAAGTACCACTAATTTTTCACTTTTCTATTGATGATATTTTTTAAGAGTCAACGAAAATGTGATAGATAGGGTACTTAGTTATTAGTATACTTTTCAAATGCTTTATAAAATATTTTTTTTTTACTAAATCGATTCAAAATCTACTTTTTCCTCCAAATAAACTTTGATGCCAAAATTAGCAGGAACTTGAAAAGGTCATAACTTGTGCTCTAGGTGTCTGTTTTATTTAAACCACATGTTTCGATGAGAAGAACACACTGGTCAACCCGCCTGACCAGTTGGAGCACATTTTGGCTCATTTTTTGGGCCCGAAATCCATCATCTTGAGGTAAAAAATTAGGATTTAAGTTGTAGTTTGGTTTTTTCCTATTTTAGGGCATTAGTTAATTTTAGTCTCTTAGTTGCATTATGAGTTGGAAAGTTGGAAATTCCTCTAATTTAGGCATGTAGAAGATGTGTGGCAATTTTTGTGCCCGTACGAATAAGCATGCGAGCTTACTAAGAATAACGAGTTCTGGTAAACTGCTAAAAATAGTAATTTTCGCCACCTAGAGTAGATTTAGTCACAATTAGTTAGAGTTTTCTTGGAAAATCAAGTTGGGTGTTATTTTCCTATTTAGGAAACATTGTAATTTAGGATTCAATAATGAAGAAGGAGATCTATTTTATTTTGGAGTTCATATTATTTGTAGTATATTGAGTTTGTTTAGAATTTGGTTGCATTATCTGGTATCAGATCCGATTTGAGTCTTTTAAGGAAAAAAATGGTGGGAAGAGGAACAGGAACATGAACATGAAGCGATATTTCCCAAATGAATAGAAATATGTAAGATCTGCATAGGCAAATTACTGCGCTTGTTGCAATGATAACCCAAAGAGGAAATCAAGGCGGAGATGACACGCATGAAGAATTTTGTGAAGAGGAGGAAATGCAAGTGCCACCCTTAGATTTTGACGGAAGGATGTTTCGAGCATTCGAAGGAAAGAATGATGGGATAAGAGTTAATTTTTTATAGTATGGAGGTAGTCTAAAACTAGAGGAGCTGATAGACTGGTTGACTAACATGGGGAAATTTTTTGAGTGGAAGGCTATCTCAGAAGAAAAGAAGGTAAAATTTTCATGCACGAAATTGAAAGGTCATGCTATGTTATGGTGGGATCACCTATAGAAAGAGCGGTCAAGAAAGGGGAAAGAAATAATTAGGACATGGAGTAAGATGGAGAAGAAGTTGAAAGATAAATTTCTCCCTGTGGATTATGCACAAACCCTTTACAGGAAGTTTCAAAATCTCATACAGACCTTACAAACCATGCAAGAATACACCGATGAGTTCTACAAGTTGTCCATTCATGTAGAGCATGAAGAAAATGAGGAACAAATGACTACAAGGTATGCAAATGGATTACAATTTTCTATTCAAGATGAGATAAGTATACACATGATTAAGAGCATGGAGGATGCCTCTTAATTAGCCTTAAAGGCCGAGGAATAGTAAATTCATAAAATTTTTAGGAGATCATCTAGAATGAATAAGGGGGCCTCATCTTCCTTTCAAGGACAAGCTAGTTTCAGCTAAGGTAGGGGAGAATCACCTCGTAGAGTGGAAAAGCAAGAAGATACAAGAAAAGATTCCCAGAATCAACAAATAGGAAGAGGATATGTTGGGGATAGAGGATGGGAGGCTCCACGAAGACCAATTTTTTGTTACAGATGTGGTGAAGAAGGGCATCAGGATTTTGAATGCGCGCATTATTATAATCATGATAAAAGACAAGAAAATGGTCCAAGAGTAAATCTTGCTGAAGATAAACAAGTAGAAGATGAACATGCCCTAGAAATTCCACCAGATGTTGGATAAAATCTCATGATCAAAAGGACGGTGATTTCTCCAAGAAAGGATATCAAGGGAGATGCATGGCTGCATACAAATATTTTCATAATAAGATACACTTCAGGAGAAAAGGTATATAATGTTATTATTGATGGTGGTAGTTGTGAGAACATGGTTTCAAATGAAATGGTTGAGAAATTAGGTCTGCATTGTGAGAAGAATCCCAACCCTTACCGTATTGCATGGTTTAAGAAGGCTAATGAAATAACCATTGATAAAATATGTTTAATAAATTTTTCTATCAGAAAAATTTATAACGATGAAATTTAGTGTGATGTTATTCCTATGGGTGCATGTCATATGCTAGTAGGTGAACCATGGAAATTTGATAGAGAACTTATTCATGACAAGGAGAAAAATGGTACTAGTTTTTTTTGCAGTACTTAGAAAATTCTCAGATGATTAAACTTATTAGACTCAACATTGATCATGAGTTCAATTTACTCAATTTTGGGTGTCTTGAAAACCCATTTTTTAACTCTTCCAATATGATCAATTAATCTGATTTTTCCAACTTAAGTGAATATATTGAATCTATTTCAAATCCATTAAAAATAATCACAAGTTGAATTAAAATATGCACTCAATTTGAATTCTGGATTCCAAAATTTGCAAGTGCATTCACTATTTGATTGTGGGTTATGGATACTGAAACAACTTCAATTTAATCAATCCATTTTCTAGATTGATTTAATAATTAATCAAATAAACTAATTTTAATTCTTTTATCTGATCAAAAGCTTCTAAAAACTGAAATAAATCAACACAAAAAAAGATTGTTAACGGAGTTCACCTGAAGGCTACGTCTCTGGATCCACGTAATCAAGAATCGATCTATTTATGAACCAATGAAGTACAATAACCTTCAATAATATCTAAACAGATAATAACCTATAAATGAGCTGATCAAAAACCATTGGAAACTCTGTAATTTACCAGAAATTGTTCCCAAAATGATCTGTGGCTCCTACAGTGCTTTCATAGTGTGATCCCCTTGCAAATATAAATGAAAAAATGCCTAAACTTGAGATTTATAAACACTACATGAAAATAAATTATATATTTGAAATATTATGAAAATCTAAACAACTTCCCTTTTTACTCGATGGCCTAGTTCAAACTAGAAGTGCTCAAAAAATTCAAATCTCTACTGGTTCCTCATGCATGTTCTATGCAACTACGATGGAAAATCACCTACACAAGAAAATATAAAACACTTCATGAGAAAATAAGACCACCATTGTCTTTGTCTCAAAAATTTGAGAAACTTTTCTTTTTACTCCAAGTTCTGAAATTCTGCCTCTAAGTGCCTCAAAACTGAGCATGAATACAAACTACCATTCTGGTCTCCCTCAACACAGAGCACAAAGCTCTCTTTAAATAGGACCAAGCTCATTTCTAACTCATCCAAGCTAGTGGTGAGTTGGTTAAGTTGGATGTGCTTGGTACCACAGGTTCAAAACCCAGTTCATCCTTTTGGCAAGTGTTTTTTGCTATTAGAAGTGGCGTTTAATCCCACATTGGTCGCGTGAAAGTTTTTTTTTTGGTTAAAAATAGGCATGTGGCCTATATATGTGGCTATGGCCATCCTTATCACCCTTTTTTTCTTATCAAATCCTCTGAGTTATGTATTTTACATACCCAATGCATGGACATTGCGGTTTTACTATGCCTTGAGTTGCCGAGTTGTTTAGTTTGTATTGAATTGTCATTGTTATTAAAGTGTATGAGCTATAGAATATGCCCTGCCAAAGTTATATAAAATATGATCTAGAAAAGTTAAAACTGAGCCCAATCAATAACCATTGGTTTCAAAACTATATGCCGATTTGTTGGCTAAGGTGACTCGTTATTCTAGTGATAATAAGGAAATAAGGAAATATCATCCAATCCACCAAAGAATCATCCTGAAATGTGGAATAAAACTCTATCCATATTCAAATGAGCCATGTGGTAAAATGTGATCAACTCAGTGGGGAGTTGATCACCCCACCGAGCTAGTCAATATAGCTCTAATGAGCTGATTATCAACTTGCAATGCATAAAATCAACTCATAGTGTAAAAATGAAATCAAATACAAAATTGAGCTCAGAATGCAAAATTGACGTCCGCATGGGGGTTTGAGAGCCCACCATGTCGGTAAATAAGGATATAGCTCTCACGGTGGCCGGGCTCCCCTTTGTCACAAAAGTTGAGCCTCTTGTTTCAAATTTTATGCCTAACGAAGACCGGAGGTCACAAACCAAAACTAACGAACCTTCATTTTTCCTTTTTTACTTCTTGCCATTGTGTCACATCCGGATTGGACTGTTGACCAGGGTTGACCCATTTAAGACCTTAACTTTGACCGGTGATAGAATCTGCATACGGACTTCGTTTTTGAAGTTCAGCATACTGTTGGAAAGGTCTCAAGAAGCCCTTCAACATGGTCTAGATTTAGGGAAGTTTAGGGAAGATCTACATAGTGAAAAATCCTCTAGATCACTCCTCCCCAGTAAGACCATTTTGACCTCAAAATGGAAATTTTACCCTATTGAAATGTACACACGTTCTCTGCATATCACAAACACATAACCCAGTTTATAGCATGGTAATTTTTCCAAAAATTGCAATATTCAAATTCCAATAATAGTAACATAACCCAATGGCCTGAACTGCAATGGATATGACACTGAAAATGCCATGTTCCTTTGTACAATCTGAACCTATACTCACCACTGTCAACAATGCAAAATTGAAACCTGCATTCACAGCTTGTTAGTGTAAAATTTGTACATACTATTTGCAACTATATCTGATAGTTACAAATATTTAAGCCTATCAAAAAGACTTACAAATGTGCAAATATCATGCATAGTAAACAAAGAGTTTGTATAAGTTGTACACTCACAAACAATGCCTACATGAGACAACTTGCACTATAACAACATACTCAATACAACTTCTAAAAATAGACATCTGACCATAGATCATGCCCACTGAAACTGTACATGCTGTTGAAAGATGAAGTTTTGTAAAACCATCAAAAAAAGAAAATTACACCAAGTATTTTAAACTTGTCACCTGATTATTTTCTCTTCAGGATACTTCACCAACACCAAAGCAGATAAATAAATTTGGAACTTATCCTTTTCAAAATCAACGGAATTTCCAAAACTTCCTTGTTAGTTTACATACCATTCAACAAAGCAACTATGCAAACATAAAACTGATAAACTGTTTTCCCACCTTTTTCAACACATTTTCCTATTTAGGTGGTTGTTTCAACTCATTTTTTACCTGTGCCACTGAAGGGGTCATAATGGTTGGTTTCAAATTGTTATCCTTTTTAAAACATTTAATTTTTTGTTCTAGATGATGCTTCCAACATTTTCAATTACATGACCTAGTTTTTTACAGTGATCACAAAATCTTTGATCCACTTTTTTAGGATCCACATTTTTAGGAACCTTACCTTGACTGCTCTTAGCTGAGCCAGGTTTAGGAGAATGCATTTTCTCAATCTATTCCAATATGGATTTATACTTCCTACACTTGGCCACACAATGATTAGACAAACCACAGAATGTGCATGGATAACTATGCAAAATTGCTTCCATATTATAGCCAAAATTTTCTAGTGTAGACAATGGATCAATTTGTTTACCTTTTCCTTTATGATTATGGTAAACCAAAGGTGGAGGGATTTCTATACCTCTCCATGGTGAATTCTTACTAGATCCTCCTACTGAGGATGAATCACCTGAAGCTAGTGGGGATGACACTTGGCTGTCAGAAGCTTGTCTTCTTCCAGCTGACTTGGAACTCTCTCCAATCACCTTTTCCCCTGCACTAGCATATCCCAGTCCTGCATAATGAGGTCTTTCCTCAACCAAGATTGGGTTAGTTATACCTTGATTATTCTTACCAAGGTTAATTCCATTAAAACCCATGCTATTTAAAATCTTAGATCCTATACCTTTAGTGTGATTTTCAAATCCACCTAGCACTACAGTAGAATCCAAATTAGCCTGGGAAGAGGAATTAGATGTTTCCATACTTACTGTGCACTCATCTGTCATAGTGAATGCATCAACAGTAATAGGTACCTTCTTAGGTCCATCAATTTGCAACACCATCAAGAGCTCATCCTTAGATTCTAGCTCTCTTTTCAATGTGTCAATTTTCTCCTCTAGAGTCAATAGTTGACATCTCAGGAAGGCATTTTCTCCCTGTATCTGTTGATTACATGCTTCAAGTTCCTCAATTTTCTCCTTATTGGATAACTTTCCCATGGTTTTCCTGCACACATGTACTTCCAAAAATTGCACACTGCAATTGAAAGATCAAGCCAAAATGTAAAAAAAACTGAACCCAAAAATACTGAAGAAAATCAAGAGCTAAACCAACTCTGATACCAAACTTGATCTGAAAATGGTACTATTTTTTTACAGTACTTAGAAAATTCTCAGATGATTAAACTTATCAGACTCAACATTGATCATGAGTTCAATTTACTCAATTTTGGGTGTCTTGAAAACCCATTTTTTAACTCTTCCAATATGATCAATTAATCTGATTTTTCCAACTTAAGTGAATATACTGAATCTATTTAAAATCCATTAAAATAATCACAAGTTGAATTAAAATATGCACTCAATTTGAATTCTAGATTCCAAAATTTACAAGTGCATTCACTATCTGATTGTGGGTTATGGATACTGAAAAAATTCAATCCAATTAATCTAGTTTTTGCTTGATTTAATAATTAATCAAAATAAAATTAATTTGAATGAATTTTATCTGATCAAAAGCTTCTAAAAAATTGAAATAAATCCACAACAAAAACCAGATTGTTAACGGAGTTCACCCGAAGGCTATATCTCTGGATTCCACATAAGAAGTGAATCTATCTATTCAACGACCAATGAAGTACAATAACCCTTCAATAATGTCTAAACAGATCATAACCTGCAAATGAGCTGATTAAAAACATTGGAAACTTTGCAATTTACCAGAAATTGTTCCCAAAATGATCCATGGCTCCTACAGTGCTTTCACAGTTTGATCCCCTTGCAAATGTGACTTGAAAACTCCTAGAACTTGAGATTTATAAACACTACATGAAAAAAATTATATATCTTTAAATCATATGAAAAGTATGAAAAACTTCCCTTTTTACTCCAAGTCCTAGTTCGGACCAGAAGTGCTCTGAAAATTCATATCTCTGTTGGTTCCTCATGCATATTCTATGCATATGTGATGGAAAATCACCTAAACAGGAAAATATACATAACTTCATGAGAAAATAAGACCACCATTGTCTTTGTCTCAAAATTTCAAGCAACTTTTATTTTTACTCCAAGTTTTGATTCTGCCTCTAAGTGCCTCAAAACTGATCCTGACAACAAACTGCCATGTCTGGTCTCTCCCACAGTATACTCCACAGCTCTTTAAATAGGATTGAGCTCATTTTGTAACTCATCAAGATAGGTGGTGAGTTCAGTTGGAGAAATGTTCTTGAGGACCACAAGGTTTGTGGGTTCAAAACCCGATGGCATTATCCTTTTTGGTGGTGTTTGTTTTATTGAAGTGGGATAATCCCACATTGATGCCATGTGAATGGTTTTTGTTTGTTTAAATATAGGCATGTAAGCCTATATACACATGGCTTTAGGCAAACACATCACCCTTTTTTCTCCTTATCAAATCCACCAAGATGTATTATTGCATCACCCAATGCATGTCGTTGTGGTTTGTGGATTTGTTTGGTTTGCCACACCTTCAGTGTTCAAGTCATTTGACCTATTGATTGTTACACCATTGTTATTAAAGTGTTGATTATCCACCATTGATGCCCCACCAAATTATAGTATGGTTAAATCCTCAACCATATAAACCTGAGCCCAAATAATACCAATACATTGGAATTAGCATCCAAGGTAATATCAAGTCCAAGCTAAAAATCCTTAACTAATGTGAAATCTCCGAAATAAGGAAAATAATCCAATCCTGAGCAATGTGGAAATAAACTTGATCCATACCAGCAATGTGATAAATGTGATCAACTCAGTGGGGAGTTAATCACCCCACCGAGCTAATAATATAGCTTGAACAAGATGATTATCAACTTGCACTTGCAAAAATCAACTCATAGTGAAAAATTTAACTCGAAAACAAAAAATCAATTAAGGGATGAAAATTGACGTTTGTGTGGTGGTTTGAGAGCCCACCATGTAGGAAATAAGAATATAGCTCTCACGGCGGCTGGCTCCCCTCCATTACAAAAGTTGAGCATCTTGTTCTTTTCTGCCTTAACGTGAGTCGAACACTGGAGACCAAAAACCATATCAAACAACCTTCATTTTTTCTTCTCACTCAGTTGCCACTTTTTGGTCCACATGTTCATCCACATTATTGACAAGGGTTGACCCATTTAAGACCTTCAATTTGACCGGTGTTAAGTTTGCATATGGACTCTATTTCTGAAGTTCAGCATATTATCGGAAAGGTCTCAAGAATCCCTTCAACATGCTAATCATTCACAACAAAAAAAATAACATTAAACATCTCCCAAAAACTACAAGCATGCAAACCTACAAAAAGTAATAAGAACGCAGAAATATAATTTAAAATATGATATGCACTATAAAATTATTGTATCCATGTAGTGTTCTTTCTAGCATCTTAAAATCTTCACAATTTTATTCTTTTCAAATTTCCAACTAATGTTAATGTTATTATTTTTCACTTCCCTTTAGCCCTCCATAGAGGAGAAAGCAACAAGAATCAAAGTAAAATTGTAAGTAAATGTGCCTCTATCAAATAGGTTTAAATGCCTCTTGCAATCCAAAACAACATTTAAACAATTTGTAATAAATATTTTGCTATCATCACTAATGTCTTTTTGAGGTTAATGTTGGGTACAATTGGATTTTCTCCACTGAAAATTTTGAGTTAATGAATGAATACCATTTAATTGATTTTCACAATTCAAAAACAAATAATCTTGTCTTATAGTTTTCCTAATTTATGAATAGTTAAGCATAATTTGCCATTAAAAATAATCATTTAGGTTAAGAGATTAATGCTTTTTGGTTACTTCTCCCAATTCATAGAAAAACATGACATTTATTTATTTAGTAAAGCAATAAAAAACATATAATTGTAATATATTCTAAACAACTAAATGTCATGCTTGCATGATTTTATACATGACTCCTCACAAAGAATCTAATGTATTTTTAAATTTCTCAAAAAATTTGTTAATATTATTTTTAATTCACATTCAATTCTTCTTGTAGTGTGTTCAAATTTAACCATATATTGTATTTTTGAGACTCTATATCGTATTGAATAAAAACTATTAACCACTAATTCAACAACATGCATGAGAAGATATATTTTTTGTTAGTTCATATTCAAACTAGGGATTTCATGAACTTGAACCTATTTTGGCATTTGACACTATTCTATGATCAAATGGATGCTTTCAATTTTTGATCATGCAACTTGAGCCTTACCCATGTGGGTATTGGTGTTTTCCTAAGGCAAGGAGGGAAGCCAATAACTTTCTTGTCTTTAGCCTTACCATGTGAGATCATTACAATGAGGTAAATATAGTGTTATGTGTTTCCATTGGAAATTACTTGCTTCTCTCTAATGAGAATAAGTTGGTGGCCGCATCATGGTCCTCCACTTTTCAGAGGTTGATAGGGGAAAATGCCTAAAGTATGGGAAAAACGGGTAAGGATTTGAGATATCTTGTAGGCATGCAATTATGGGTATTTCAAGCTTCTTGCAACCCTGTTGTGATGACAAATTAATTTCTCTAAATGCGAGAAATGGAAGGGAAATAATGAACCAAGATGGGAATCCCTTTGAGTAGGCAAGAGACTTTCTTTATCCACTTTTGAGAATGAGCTGCTTTTTTTGATAGCAATAATGAATACGAATATGAACGATTTCATAACCTTTCTAAGGACTATTGTTGTCAAAAGTTAAGTGTACCAATCCCAATGATGCAGGAGATTTCCAAGATGACTACCTTTTCCATAGATGGCTATCTATTTAAGGGATGACAACTGATGTATTCCAGTTGGGTCTATGAGAGATAATATAGTGAAAGAGCTGCATAGAGGAGGATTGGCTGGGCATTTTGGTAAGGATAAGAAGCGATTTTGGTTTAGGATTGCAAGTACATAGTGAGCCAAATGATGATATCATGACTTGTGGTAAGATATTACAGAGGTCAAACAAATCCATTACATGACACCACAAGCACCCCATCTTCAAGACATGTCCATAGGGTTGACAAAAAATGCTCACTACCCAATCCCAAAGGTATAAAATCAAGGCACCAACAATTAATGAGTATGGATTTTGATCCAACATATTTGCCAAATAAATTGGACTATCAACAAGGTTTTCTCTACAAAATTTATCTTTCATTGATAGGTTTTCCTTAATTTCGATCCAAAATCAAATGGCACCAAGAAAATCTAGTGATGCAACATAGAAATAGGATTTTTAGTTTGAAGTACTTTACACTTGCATGGTGAAAATAATCCATTAAATTAAGATAGGGATACAAGGTTATTAAGTCATTTCATAATTGAGGAATTTCCATATAATGCATTGGGAACTAATTACTACATTACAAAGTATTATAATTAACAACAAGGGTAATTTTCTTGTTAAGGATAATTTTAAGAATCATTACTACATATAGTGTAAAAAAATGTTAAAAGGAATTTAATTCACATTCAATTCTCCTTCTAGTGTGCTTAAATTTTACCATATATTGTATTTTTGAGATTATATATTGGATTAAATAAAATGGGTGTTATCAAACACTAATTCAACAACATGCATGAGAAGATATATTTTTTCTTAATTCCTATTTAAAACCGCCGACCAGGGACTTCATGAATATGATTTTAATTTGACACTATTCTATTTCAAATGGATGCCTTCAATTTTGTGATCATGCACCTTGAGCCTTACCATGCTATTTTTTTCATTGCCTTCATAATTGTTGTGGCCATTACCTTGCTTGTAGATCATTACAACATCTGAATATGGTGTTATGTGTTTACTTTGCAAATTACTTGCTTCTCTCTAATAGTGAAAAAAATAAATGATAATGCTTATGAGGTAGAATTGCCAGGGAATTTTGATATTTCTCCAGTGTTTAATGTTTCAGATTTGTATTCTTTTCATGGGGATGGTGCAGAAGGGGAAGTTATTGATGAAGTAGTAGATTGGAGGCAGTAGGTTCTGGTGAAGAAGAAAGAAGAAGTGGATCAGATTCTAGATAAGAAAACAGTGGACACGCGACATGGGAAATAAAACAAATATTTGGTACATTGGAAAGGACTGGAACAAGAGGACAATACTTGGGTCACAGAGTGGGAGATTAAGAAGTTAGATGCAGATAATTAAAAGTAGTTTGAAGAAGACAACTTGCAGGAGCTGTGTTTTTTTCAAGCAGGGGAGAATGATGCACCAGAATTAGCAGGAACTTGACAAGGCCATAACTTGAGCTCCGGGTGTCCGTTTTTTTTTTTAAAACCACATGTTTCGATGAGACAAACGCAGCGGCAACCAGACCTACTAGTTAGGGAAAGTTTTTGACATGTTTTTGGGACCTAAATCCTCCATCTTGACGCTGAAAAATTAGGATTTAAGTTATAGTTCAGTTTTTTCCTATTTTTGGGCATTAGTTAATTTTAGTCTATTAGTTGCATTATGAGTTAGAAAGTTGGAAATTCCTCTAATTTAGGGATGTAGAATATGCGTGGCAATTTTTGTGCCCGTACGAATAAGCATGCAAACTTACTAAGAATAACAAGTTCTAGTAAACTGCTAAAAATAGTAATTTCCGCCACCTAGAGTAGATTTAGTCAATTTAGTTAGAGTTTTCTTGGCAACTTGAGTTGGGAGTTATTTTCCTATTTATTAAGAATTGTAATTCATGATTCAATAATGAAGAAGAAGATATTTATTTTCTTCTGAGTTCAAGATATTTCCAGTGTATTGAGTTTGTGTTAAAGTTGGCAACATTAAACTTCCAAACCATACAATAAGAATCAAGTGCTCAATATGATGCTTAACTAATTCTTACCACCACCTATACATACCATTCATACATTATGTCCAACACCAAGGCCAACCTACTAAACATATGAAATCATAAATTAATTATATACTACAAGAAAATAGATTATGTAAGCCACAAGTCAACACTACATATCTAATATAACCTATAGGACTAAGGGCATAACATTTTTCTTCCATAGAGGGACCAAATTCTTTACCCAATTGGAATGTTTTATTAGAAACATGATAATAGCCTCAATCAGTATAGATAGGTATTTTCTCATGAGGGGTTCAATCTTGGATTTGATTTCCCTTTTATTTTTTCTTACTCACTCGACATTAGGAGACAATTTAAAGGTATGTTGGATTATTTCAGATTTGTACCTATTAATTTCATCGTAGGTCTAAAATATTACATCATCATACTTTTGACATAAGTGGAAAAATGCTTGGAATTTCTCAAGAGTTCATACCTTACCCTATTTTATAAAATTTCCTTGATACATGTCCACTTCTTAGAAGTGTTCATCTATTATCTTCATGTTTCTCCCCTTTATATTGATCATATGGGATAAATAATTTATCCAAAGTAACCTTTCATAAAATTATTTGCCTTGAGTTAATTTGCCTTGAGTTGAATGACCTAATCACCATAATAATTATGTAACTTGGGTTGTATATCCCAGGATAAATTTTCCTCCTACTATATAAAGTTGACAATCTGCTGGTTACTCTCAAATACCTTCCAATGGTATTCCTTTTAAGGTACACCAATCCTAAAAATTAGCTTCACATGATGATTTTGGCACTTCGTGAGATTTATAGGGGGGTCAAAATGGGCTTCAATGGATTCCATTCTATCAACTTCACCATTATGATTTATAAGGATAGTTTGGAGGTTGAATGCATCAAAATCCTATATAAAAGATCATATCCTCTATTTGTATGCTTCGAGTAGAGAATTATTCCTAGATAATTGTGATCTTACTTAGTGGACAACTAGTTTTGAGTCTCCAAAGATATGTAAAAGATCGACACCCTTCCCTTTGGTAATTTACATCCCCTAAATAAATGCCTCATAGTCTAGAACAGTTATGATGTAATTAAATTGAATTCTATGTGAAAATAAGGTGTTATCTTTCTATGGTGGTATTAGAACTAATCTTGCACCCACACTTATTTTGCATTTGGATTGATCAAATTATAGCTACCAAATGCCTTTCAAATCTTCTCTCTTTCACCAAAATACGAGTTGGGCTATTTTCCTCTTGGATGTAATAAGTACCTAGGCCAGTATCTTCAAAAGTATTTTAATGGCCAAAATTTCACCTCTCATGGGACACATTATTCTACCTCTGAATGAATGGTTTAGTTTTCCTCCAAAGGTCTTGGACCCAAAGTTTCGACATAAAACTTGTAGATAGATTATATACCTTGATAGCAATATTTGTATCATGCGTTGTTTTCCAGAGCGTGTGAGACTACTCATAGGAAAGGTAAGCCTCCAACTTTGTTGTGAAGTATTGAGATAAGGGAATGGAAAACACTAAAGGAAATTGAATGAATGAAATATTATGAGGAATGAAGGGTCAAATTGAGGCCTTATATCAATCCCACTAATTTTACAATAGTTTCATCCATTTGAACCATTGTATTATTTCCATGATCATATTTTAATCCCAGCACATCATATATTTTCTTAGGAATAACAGAGATACTTTCACCAGATTCAATCATTTAATTATGAACCAAGTGTTTATTAATAATTAGAGACACATAAAAGGGAAGGTATTAGGAAATCACTCACATATGTTACATTAGTGTAATATAAATTGGTTAGCATTGAATTGGGCTCCTTCTAGGCCTTTATAGAATGATTGAATTATTTCTAATATTTATGTAGCAAGTTAATTTGTACAAGTATAACCAAGGCATCCCACATTGTCACATTAATATTGGTCTTGTTCATCTGCTCCACAATATTTATAGGCACAAGAAGAGACTTTTGTAGATTATAGGATGTTTATTATCTCTTTGGTTTCTCAATCATAGGTTAATAAACCTTAGGATGAGAACCCCATGTAAATATTGTTTTCCTCTTTTACTTCATGTGATTTTTTCATACCTACATATGTAGTGAGGATGTCTATCTTTAACTTTCACTCCATGAGGCCCTCAATGGTTTATAAATTTGGATCCAAAAGCGTCTTTTTTTCTCTTTTGTTATAGCTTGATTTCACTTGGGATCTAGTAAAACTCCCTTCACCTTGATTGAATTCAAAAAATTATTCTCTTCTTTCCAAAAAACTAGGCTCTACTAAATAACTACATATGTAGTGGGTTGAGATGGCTCTATATCTTGATCCTATTGTAATGAAGAACCTTGAACTATTTGTTTCACCTAAAGTATCTACCCCAAAATGTTGTGCCTCGAGTATCTACCTAAAAAAATTAGATCTACATGTTTTTTTCTACTCAAAATTCCCCTGCTTTTGAGAAGTTGAAAATTGAAAATTTTGAAGTTAAATGTCTTTTCTGTTGTCCTGGTAATGTGAAAAGTTAAGAAATTGGAAAAATCTGCATTTTTCGGTCATTTTGTGTGATTTTCGGGCTTGTCGAACATTTTTGTCCCAAGTGTCCCAAGTTCATTTGGGCTCTCTGTTCCCCGATCGACCGCTTTACCCGAAGTTCGTTTCTTTTGGACCCGTCGGAACTTTTTGTCCCAAGTGTCCCAAGTTCATACGAGCTCTTTGTTCCCCGATCGGACACTTTACCTGAAGTTCGTTTCTTTCGGGCCCATTAGAACTTTTTGTACCAAGTGTCCCAACTTCGTCCAGACTCATTGTTCCCTTTTCACCCGATTCAGACGAATCACGTACTCCACGTACTTTCATCCCTCATGTCCCAGAAGCATTTTTGCATACTTTTCCCGCATCGCCCGTACTGGCCGAATCGCGCTTTCACGTCCCGCATGTCCCAAATGAACCAAAGGCCATTCGAGTTAATTTTCCCCACTCTTCACAAATATCTTGCTTTCCAAGTTGGTAGGTGTGTATTTAATGCGCATTAATTGTCTTTCTCTCTCCCAAACGGCTATATAATGAACTGCCCCCTATGCGTTTTACACACTGCTTTCTTGCTATCCATTGCTCATACCTTTGCGATCAAAATTTCTGCGCGCATACTCATTTCCCCTGCAATTTCATCCCGAGTCCAGACTGCAACCTTGGCTCCTCAAATTGCTAATAACATGAAGATTAAATTCCAAGGCCAGGAGCAAGTCTCACCGCTCGAGTCTGCCATTCTCGATATCGGGGACAGTGAGGTTAGCCACCTCGACTTTGGAGATTTTTGGGCAAGAATGATAGACGCGAACCCTTCACCTATGGCACAGATGATTCATGACAGTGGTTTGGCATTCGCCGGTGGTTTCCCTATCTCGGTGCAATGCACAGATACAATACTCTCCTACGGTGCTCATTTCAATCCTGACTCGAGTGAGCTGATGAATGTGCATGGGGAACTCATCACCAAACTTGACACTGCCGCCATTAGCGCTGCCCTAAGAATTCCAGAGATGGAAAATGATATAGTAATTTCTCAGAACCAGGCACAAGCCCTTTTTGATCAGGACAGTGAGAAGTATAAGGCGTGGGTGGCGAAGTCCTGGCTTAAAAACCCTAAAAAGGGGGTGTCTCGTCTATCCAAGGTTCTTTTTCGTGCAGATTTCATAATCCTACTAGCTTGGGTCATGGGCTTACCCTCTACAAATGAGTTCCATTTCTGGATGTGCCCACTTATCAATATGGTGTGCGAAGGAACTCAAAATATCAATTGGGCAGAGATCATTAGTATGAACCTAGCAGAGTAGCTGTCCAATGTACAACAAACCAAGAAGTTCTATATGACTTCATACTTGATGTATACTCTGGCAGCATCAAGGCAATGGTTTGGCTTCTCATATATTGATGCTCACAAGGGTGACCCCGTATATGCCTACTGCCCTCAGTTCACCTTGGAAACTAGCAATCACAACTTCAGAAGGGTGAATGATGCCTTCACCATGTACATTGTCAGGCTTCTGGAGAGCAATACAATGAGGAGATTTTCTGATGAAGCTATGAATCTGATATCGCACTATGGTGCCTACTTCATCCAATTTAGAAAATTTTCCTATATAAGGCTTGCTGGCTATGAGAGCACCCCTCTCAAGCTCCCCATGTTCTGCAACGATAAAATGGCCTTAATAGAAGTATGCATGCAATTGGAAAAGTTGCATAGAACCTGCAGGGATAAGAAAATTACTAGTTTTCACTTCCCCATCACTTTGGGAAACTACACCTGCAAAACGGCTCTAGATGCACAAAACATAGAAAGAGCCCTAGCTCCCATTACTATCCATTTCTTCAGGCCAAGAACTTGTTTTGACTTGAAGAAGTTTATTGAGCAGAACATCAAGATAACTTATCATCATAGGGTAGACACAGAAGATTATTGGGGTGACTGTGTTGATGATTTTGAAGCAAGAAGGAGGCATTATGGCAGATTTTCTCTTCAACTAATTCAAGAGCTTAACTTGTACCAAGTTCCTGAAGGGCTCCAGGATGATAATTCTGACCTGTACTCATATGAGTATGAA
>JAHRHJ020001190.1:0-10000 GCA_019776745.2 Taxus chinensis
GATGTTATCTCCTTCCCACAACTCGAGAGCGCCGTTGAGAAGCCTACTTGGGTGAGGAGATAGGGACCAAGGCCTCAGGAGCACAGAGAAGAACAAGAGCAAGTTCCAGATAGGATTTAGGCATTCAGAGTTAGAGAGGAACGGGGAGTAGTACCAACCCCTAGAGAGGAGGGATTTGGTCTTATCCAGTAGCATCAAGAGCTCCTCCCACCCCATCAAGTAGACAGCATCAAGGGACACCAGCATAGAGGGGTGGGTAGACAGGGACTCATATTTTCAGCGACGCGGGTCTAGAGGTGGTTGGTGGGTCTAGAGACAGGAGGCCGGGTAGGTACTCATCAATCCAACTAGCTGCTCGCAGCAGTTGCTAGGGTTGGACGGCAAGTTCACGTTCGCCCCAGAGCACAGGAGGGACCCCATCTCAAAGAGGTACAGGAGTGATTTTTTATTGTGGGGGCTCCAGACCATTATGTGCTATGTGTCTGCACAATCCCACTACTATGGATATGCAAAGAGCTCTAGATCCGAGCAGACGGTGGGTGACGTGGGACGCGCCCATCGTGTATCTGCAGAGGGGTTGACCAACCACCAGGCTGGTATCAGGCCATAGTCATTGAGACGAAAGGTACTACAGGGGTCTTTCTACTCAATACTTTTTTATTGCTGTGCTTCAGATTCCGTTAATACCTTCTAAAGTGGACCAGTGTGGGTAGTGGTGGTTAGGCAGCCAGATATGGCAGGTTGAGTTTGGCCTCTAGGGCTAAAATCGCCGTGGACTGTATGTGGATGAGTGTGTACTCGATTTGGGAGTCTCTCCCACTCACACTTGACCTCTGAGTATCCTTTAGGATCCTATAGGTAGTTTTGGGTATTGATAGTCGAGGCTCACCGAGAGCTAAGGTGGATTGAGAGAGAAAGGTAATTGAGTGTTAGGTGATTTGGGGTTAGTGCAATTGTGATTTCAGAGATGCAAGACCCATTTCCTTGCATGTGATCTTGGACTAAGCAACTCAAGCGGAGCATGCGTAAAGTTCTAGTGTTGTATTCACTATTAGGATGGTTTTGGATATAGACCCAGATCCTTCACCCCTTGATGATCACGCAGTTTTGAGGGAGTATAAGTGTGTTTCCAGGGGAGCTTCAGGTTTCACCACCTAGTAGGGAGGTGGATTTCACCATTGACTTAGTGCTGGATCTGCACCAGTTTCTAGGGCACCCTATTGGATGACAAATTTAGAGCTTCATGAGCTCAAGATTTAAGTTATAGGAGTTATTTAGAGACGGGTCTCATTACGCCCTAAGTGTAGTCTCCTAGGGAGTGTCCGTCATGTATTTTGAGATATAGGAATGGTTCTCTCAGGCTTCTGTGTAGACTTTGTCATGACGAACTCAATATAGGTTGCACTCAAATAACCGTTATCTGTCATTCTTCCCTAGGATTGATACTTTGTTCGTCAGACAGTCGTGTGAGCTAGAGTTTGTTCTCCCAAAATTGATCTCAAGTCTGGTATCATCAGTTGCGGCATTTCAGGAATGTAGACAGTTCTATCAAGAAGCACTTTCATGGTTCCGACACATGTTAATCGGGTAATATGAGTTCCAGTGGTTGTCGATTCTGCGTTTGGACCATGAGTCACGCTATCGTTCATGGAAGCTCATGAATGGAGGTATTAGGACATTCTGGATCACTTTTTTTTAATGTTCCTCGATGAATATTCGATTTATTCACGGTTCCGGGAAGGAACATGGGAGCATTTGGCGTAGGTACTTAGAGTATTTGAGAGAGCAAGAAGTTGTATGGGAAATTGTGAAAGAAATGCAGCTGCGTTTCAGACAAGATTCAATACTTGCCGCGATCATATGCAGGTTGTGAGCCGTACTCTCCCCATAGGGATCGCCTCTAAGGATAGGGATCCATCTTACACTTGGCCAGCACCCACATGGAGTCATCTAAGGTGAGGAGCTTCAGATGGGTTTAGCAGCGGGTATATACCCTGGACGCAGGTTTGGTGGCAGGACTTTTCTCTCTAGGATTCGCTCACCCTATTACTGTCTCTTCAGAGGAAAGGGAAAAGAAGATTTGATTTGGATTAGAAAAATTGTGAGTAAAGAGCCTTTCAGTTGCTTTAAAGGAAGGCTAACCAAATGCCCATACTTAAGCAGTTCAGACCCAACAGAGATTCTCCTCGTTGTTTGCACTGATGCATACACCTATTGAAGGCGTGTTGGGAGCAGTTCTTATGATAGGAGCATTCGGGCTTATTACTTTTGAGTCATCGTAAAGCTCAAGAATAAACGAGGTTAAGTATCCTACTCATGGAGACTATGAGAGCTAGTGGAAGTTTGTTCATAGTTGGTGGGTGGCGGTGCATGCTTGTGCGTTGGGTGAAGACATTTCCCTTTTGGGTATGACCTTTCCACATCTTTGAGGACAGATCATTTGTGGAGTCTTAGTAGAATCATATTGGTCTCTCAGTCGCGAACCTCAACACGTTCGTCAACAGCGTTGATGGGTTTTTCCTAATGTGAGGTATGACATGAGGTCTAGTATAATCAAAGGAAAAGGAAAGATGTTGTTTGCATTGATGAACTTAGTAGACGATGGCAATGTGCTTTGCTTCTTTGACGGACTGTAAGTCAGCACTTTGAGAGGTCAGGATAATTGAGGCATCTTCCAGAGATAGGTTTATGAGGGTGGCGTAGGCCAGATGCTGTTGGGATTCTCAGGGTTCTTTTTGGGGGTGATATCAGGAATCAGCACTCCGCTTAGAAATTCAGATGGTTTGCTTAGGTTCCATAAGGTGCAGTTTGATGTGCTAAGGCAGTGATCTACGTAAGTGTTTCAATCCTTATAGTGTGAGGCCTCATCGATCCCATAGGCGACAGACGACTATACAGGCAGTGAAGAAGATGGCATGCCGAGTTAAGAGATTATGTATTAGCCATCCTGTCGTCAAGAGACATAAGTAGATTTCTTTGATAGCACGTTTGTCTTGAGTGGAGAGTAAGCAATAAGCAGTTCGGCAAGATCTCTTTGTAAGCAATAGACGGACTGCTTAATACTTCATTGACATCACCCAAGTGTGAAATGGGATTGTGGGAATCTCCATGGATTTCATAGTAGGAGTCCTAAATGTCCTGCTAGTCATCATGATAGCCATTGATGGGTCACATGTGGGTATAAGTTGATCGCAATTCGGTTATGCAATTTCTCAGCCAACCAAGGTCACCTATAATCGCATGGCCATCGCGCTAAAGTGTTCATCGGAGGACATTGTTAGATTTGCGCAGTATTGGGATTCAAAGACGATTCATTAATTGATAGAGCACACCATCTATCGACATCATGTTTTTCTGGACTTCTTTTCACACGGAGGCCTTGTGTTACAAAGATTAATTTTCAGTTCAACAGTATTTATCCATAGAGAGCAATGGCAGATGAGCAGGGTTAATCAGGTTCTTGAGGGGACAGTGTTCTCAGGATTGTACGTGGATGTGACAGCAGAAGAAGTGGGGGATAGAACTATTTGCCATCTTTAGGTTGAGTTTTCTACAATAAACGTTATCATAGCTTCCATTGGCAATGGCCCCTATCAGGCTTTGTATGGATGACTTGCAGGAAAACCTTTTGAGCGGGGATAGAATAGATGGAAGGATTATTTTGGGGCAGTTACCTTCAGGGATTAGAGCAGCAGGTGTTCTGATCGCAGTGTCTTGAGTAGGCTTGTGTGCAGCACGCCACTAAGGCGGTATTTTACACAAGAGGACCCCTTTGTCTGTGTGTAGTCACTTCTAGTCGTGATGACAAGTATAATTCGCTGTGTGCCCCTCTGTATGTACCCATAAGAGTGATCGTTATGGAAAGAGGGATAAGCTAATCACTAAACCAACCAGTGTGTGTGTGTCACCCAACTGTGTTGTGTATATCTTTAGTGCATTGTGCTAACCCCCCCCCCCAACCTTTTTTTTGTTACCTATCGTCTAGCTTTGTCACCATGCCTCTCAGGGCCCACGATTGCTTTTCACTTTTTGGATTTGTGTGTGTGGAATCCCCTCACTGTCAAGCCACCCTGTAGAGGATGGAGGACCGAACTGATGCGACGCATTGTACCGCAGCCTGTGACGCATACGCAGAGCACTGGAGGTTGGCCCTTTGGGTCGAGCACTGACTCTGGACCAGGTTAGAGAAGTTGCGTAGGATCTCACCGATGATGATTCATCAGCACCCGGGAGGATGCTACACCACTGCGGTAGATTAGAACCTAGAGTCTCTTCCAATAGACAGAGGAGGAAGATTTAATGCTAGGCGAGGGGGATGTAGTGCCCACAGTTATTATAGCTCCGTTAGCTATTGGTTTTCCTTTAGTCCTTAACATGTTTTGATTGAGACTCTGATAGATTTAGGACATTGTTACTATGATATTTATCTCATGGACATTATGGCATTTTGGGGCTAGCCCAACTAGACTAGATCGTATATTGATATATTTCTTATGATGTGATGACACTAACAAGGTTATATGGATGGAACTTATTGGTTAGATTTAGTCTCTGGTGGTTGATTTGATAATGATATAGTTGTTTTGGCTTTAATGATGGTAATTTTCATGCTAACCTAAGTGTATGTCGTTGCAATTTTATTTGTGGATATTCATGGCCAAACTAGGTGGATAATTGTATGCCATTTGCACTATCAATGAATATTATGTTCGGACATATAAGTTTGATTGATATTGTGATGTATAGATGATGTTATTATATTGGACAGAGTGGTTAATGTGTGAAGAGATGTTGCAGTGACAAGGATAGGAGAGTTGGGTTTCAGGGCAGGGCAGCCAGCTACGTAAGTGCAACAAGCGGCCCACGGGTGAGTCTAACAAAATGCTAAAGTTTGAGACCTTAGATTAGATGTATTTAATTGGGCACCAGGTGAACCCTCATTGTAATGTAAGCGCACGACGTTTGTAAAAATTAATTAGGTTTAGGTATGTTTGTGTTAATTAAGTAACTAGCTAGGGGTTTAATGATTCGTATTTAAGTTAAGGTTGGTTTTGGGAATTGGGGTGTGTGGTACAGAGGGATGGGAGTTGCCAATGAACTTGGGGGGCACCCCCACACCCTATTACCCTGTTCCCAAGCATGCCAAAATGGAGCAGGGGAAATTGGGTTTATTTTTGGGGCATTTTAGGGACCCCCTTTTGAGTTTGGGAGTCCTTAGCACAGACGGATAAAGGGCCTTGGACCTAACGCACATAGGGATAGGGGGGGGGGCTTTTCTAAGGTTTGGAGGGATTTTCCCTCTTTAGTCACCATCCATGTAAGATGTTGGGTGTGTGTGTGAAATTGTTCAAAAGTTGCTCCACTTTGTTTTGATTTTAGTTTTTGGTATTTGGGTGATATGGGATAAAGCGACTTGTCTGTCACTCATAACTGCATTACTTATTGGTTTTTGGAATATTTGACTCTGAGAGGAGAGGTGTGGACCACGCATGTTCATGTTCCATTGGTGAGGAAACTTTTGGGTTCTGTCTTATTTCTCCTCATGTGGAAGGGAATGGGTTCTTCTTGGTTTTTTTTTTTTTTTGAGTATTGGGAGAATTTTGGGGAGCTTGGTATGTAGAAACGCTACGTGAGCTTTGGAGACAAGGGGCAAGCTTAGAGTCTTGGGAAAGCAGTATAGGAGGTAGGATACTTAAGGTCTTTTCTTAGTTGTGCTTATCTTGTAAATATGCGTGATCAGATGAATAATGTGTGTGAATGAAAAATGTGTGGAAGTGGGAAGTAGGATGAGTTAGTTGTATGGTGTTCTTGTGGTTTGTTTTCTTTTTGATTTTCTCTTCCACCATCATTTGGATTGATGGTTTTTGGAGAAGAATGTAGGTAGGGAAGGAAAAAGAGAGAGGGAGATTACCTCTCAAACTCATGGTTTTGGGTCAAGCCATAGGTCCATTTCTCATCCCCTCATATCGTTAAGGTTGGAGAAACGTTATATGGCTTGAAACTTTCCCCATTCTTGGTGAGGAAAACCCTTTGGGTTTGAAATCTCCCAAGAAGGATTTCTAATAGCCATAAAGGAGGAATAAGGAGGATGATTGATTAGGAGGTATAAAGAAGTTTTGTAAATGCATGTTTTTAGGTTGGTGCCTCCTATGGTTAGAACACCTTTTGATCTTGGAGGCGCATACCTCCTTCTATTCCCCTTGTGAGTTGACCTTGTTATCCTCAGGTTGTTTGGTTCAGTGTAGTAAGGTGGTTTAAATGGTCTTATGTTTTAATTGTGGTTGTGTTACAACACCTTAGACTTGTGCACATTGTGGAAGCTAGTTCTTCTCCCATGGGCTTGGGGGGAGAGGCTTTATAGCATGACTTCTGACCATGGAGAAGAGAAATGTTGATGATGCCTATTGGTTGGGTGTAAACAAGCCATGTTCTCTTGGAGTTGGATTTGTGGGAGTATTGGAGTTTGGAGCTCAAAATTAGACAAGGAAAAGTTAGAGCCTCTGGCCTTCTTGGTCTTCCATATTTGGAGGACATTGCATTTCACTTTGTAAGTAAATGTTGGTTTGTAAAGTGTCACACTTTTGAAAGATCCTTTTTTTTTAATGTACGTATTGTTCTTGAAACAACATTAGTCACTACTAAGAAAGCTTTCATTTTATTGCAGGAATTGGTAAGATTGTCATTTTGAAGCATAATGAAACCCCGGAGTTTTCTTGTATTCAATGTCATTCATTGGGAAGGAAGAAATTTTGGTTTTTGAGAAAAGTCCAAATATATAGTATGAAATATACAATTGAAACATATGTAGTTGTTGGCATACATATTAAAATCTAAAAATTTAGTGTGCTTGCATTTGAAAAAATATGGCATTATATGAAGTCAAGGTCAATAAGGATAGTAGTGAAAAAACATACTCAAACAAGGAAATCTATAGATGAAAGATAACAGAGGGTTCACAAGATAAAATTATCAAGGCGTAAGGTTGTTTGATAGTGTGGTGTACATATTTGGGTAAGTTAGGGAACCAGTAATGGAAATCCAGCCCACCATGTTTACAACATGAGTTATAATAGAGAAAAAATATGATAATATTTTAGCTCAGCAACCTCCAAAAGGGTGGAGGTCATGGAAAGGAAAAGGAGTGATAGTGACTGTAAGAGACGATAACAAATCAAGAAAACTCCCAAGAAAGGTTGAGATTATCATTGACCTAAATAAATGAAGAAAGAATAGAGTTGTTATCACTGAGTAATTAGAAGGATATGGTCATGGCAAAAAATCAGATCATTGAGGAAAAACAATCATGGGATAGAGCCAACATAGGATGACGATAAAGAGATAAACTTTGGGAGCTGAATAGGAAAAAAGCAGGAAGGACCATCAATCCAAATGTACAAGGAGATGTCCAATCAATGGTGGTTGTCCCCAGAAAACCTCAACACTAACTACAGGAAATACAAGTCGGAGGACAATCTTAAAAATGCTGGATAGGAGAGCTGAATCTCAAAGGAAGAAAAAGGAAAGTTGTCCCGTGGAGGATATAGATCTCACAACTCTTTTTCAAAACCAAGAAGAACCTCAAAAGGGCATATTTCTCACGGAAACCATACTGATCCACGGGATCTAAAAACTTTAGAAGTGCCGAATCCCTCATGAGGAGAGCAAGATAAGATACTAATCTCCAATTGATTATAGAAGACCAAACTTATCCCTTAGAAAGCTCTTCAAGAGACCACTTGAAAGAGGGAGTATTACTATGGAAGTAAGTGACTTGTTACAGAAGGTTATGAGGATAGAAGAAACCAAGAACAATTGAAAAGAAAAAGTTAGAAGATTTCAGTTCTGGTTTACAAAAACTTAATTGGGAAGTTCTAGTCAAAACTTAAGCAAAGTAATTGCTACCAACATTCCTGAAGGAAGGGAAGGATTGATATAAGGCTATAAGAAAGCTTCAAGTTGTGGTCACAGGGTTGAGGGTTGACATAAAAGGGAAAATAAACAATGATGTGAAGCCGGGACAACTTTATGAAGAGCTCAAAAATAAAACTTAATGAAATTGTGAACTGATGAGTTGGTGAGAACAAATATTCTACTTTTTTTTTATACTTTGAAGGAATTTTTCCCAAGTTAAATCGTATTAACTCCCTTAGTGATGAATTAGTTAGAAAAAGAAGGGATTGTTTCATAGGAATTTAGGGGAGAATCAACATGTTATGGAGTTATTTAAGGATCAAGGTGTAAGTTTTGAAGGAATCAAAAGAAAAGATAGAAGCCAAAAGGAAATGGGTTTGTTGAGACCTAGATGTTATTGATCAAAACTTGAAGATATGGTTTTTGACAAATTTGAGAAAAATCTATGGTGATCTAAAAGTCTGACTTTGGTTTCGTATTTTGAGAAAATATTCACAAATATGAATTTTCTTATGAAGTTATAAAAATGATGGAAATTGATAACAAAATTATAGAGTTGAGGGGCGTTAAAACATTCGAGTTTAAGCGGAAAAAATGGGTCACTGGTGGATGTAATAAAAGGAAAAATTTTGATTCGTATCGAACACCATATAGGACTAGATGAAGAAAAAAATCAATGAGATTTTCAAAGGTATGATTTGCATACATGGCACGGATACAAAAGAAAAAAAGAAATAAGCAAGAGAATATGTTGAGAATAAAAGGATGCCGGACATGAAAAAAAATGACAAAAAGCTAGGATTGTCATTCTAAAAATTTATTTATTTTCATTATTTATTTTTTATAAGGTTTTATTTGATATTATTGCTTTATGGAAGGATGAAACATACTTTTAAAACTTGTTATCTCATTATATAAATTGTAATTGTATACAATGCATTAGATTTTTTATTGCTTAGATGAAATTTATTTCCATTACAAAAGCATATAAACTTAATGAGATGTTTGTACTTTCTATATTTTGAAAAGGAAAAAATAGGGATTATAGGATCCCCATCCCATGAAAATAAAGATTACATATATCCTTGAGTTTGTATCAAAAAACTAAGGGATAATAACAAAAACTTAGGGAATCCATACCACAAAATCCTTTTGCCAAGAGGAAGTTTTTTCACTACTTTTTTTTTCTAAGCCCATGTTCATTCATTTGTAGTGCCATTGGAACAAAAAATAATGTCTCTTATCGTGGTGAGGGCATTTCCCATTGACAAAATGTCATCCATACTTAGGGACAAGGGAACCATCTAACGTACTAAACAATTCTGACCTCCTCTTATAAGGAGACCCATGCCCATATCCAAACTAGCTTTAGAAAATGTTCTTTTCCTCGGTTTTTTTGGTAGAAGAAGTTGGTTTTGAGAGGCTTGAACAGAAGGGAAACTACAACGACTCTATAAAAACTGGCGCAAAAGGCATGAAGTAGTAACTGGAAGTAGAAGGCCTGAATAGATCACCCTTAGCTTTTTGCACAACAGGAAAATGATGGTTCAGGAGCTGGAGGCGGTGTTGTGTTATGTAGTGTTTTGGTTTGTGTAGGTCATTGGTTGTTTTGCCTCAAAATTGAAACAAATTGTTCTAGTGCACTGATTATTGTGGGAAAGGGAAGACATAATTCATTGAGATCTCTCCAGATTACACATATGATCCTAGGGGGATCTCTTTTACAAAAACAAATGCTTAATTAAAAATAAATGGGCACACCACAATGCCTATACCAGGACACTGCTTGGTCACTATCCAAAATCTCCTCAAATCATAGGAAGTTTTTATACTCAAGCTAGCAGAGATGAAAATACATCATCTGGAAGGCAGAAAACTGGGACTTATCTTGAGAACCTTTTAACTAGTGCAATCGAACAGTTGCAGTTGTCAAAGGGCCTAGTACGTCCTGGGTCATCATCTCAACAAAATTCTCACAAATATTTTATCTTAGACCCAAATAAAAAATAGAAGCAAATCTTTAGAGATATCTCCAAGTGGAAGATATAAGCTATTGTGTTTTTTTCCATAATGCAGATGATTTCTCAAA
>JAHRHJ020001191.1:0-30272 GCA_019776745.2 Taxus chinensis
AACGCTAAACCCTTGGTCATAAATCATAAACCCAAATACCTAAATCGTAAAACCTAAACTCTTAACCCTAAACCTTAGACCATAAACCCTAAACCCTGATCCCGTAGCCATGAAGCCTAAATCCTAAACCCTGATCCCTAAGCCCTAAACCCTAAATAGTGAACCCTAAAGCCTTAGGCCTAACCCTAAACCATAAACCCTATACCTTGAACCATGAGCCCTAAGCCAAAATCCTAAATCCTAAACCTTTAGCTACACTTTATACCCTAAACGCCAAACCTCGAACCCTGAGCCATGGACCCTCAACCATGAACACTAACACCTAAACTTTAAGCCATGACCCCTATACCCTAAATCGTAAACTTTGAGCCCTATACCCTATGAACCCTAAACCTTAAGCTCTAATTTCTCCTAAACCCTAAATTCCTGAGTCTTAAACCCTAAAACACTAAATGCTAAATCCTAAATACTAAACCCTCAATCATAAACCATGAGTCCTAAACCCTAAATGCAAAACCCTCAACCTGTAAACCTCAAAACACAAAACCTAAAACCTGAGCCCTAAATCCTAACCCTAAAACCTAAACCCTTAAACCCTAAACCTTGAACCCTAAACCCTGAACCTTTAAACTGAGCCAAAAACCCTAAACCCTAAACCTTTGAGCCCTAAAGCCCTAAACCCTAAACCCTAAATCTTGAGCCCAAAAACCTAAATTTTGAAAACATAAAGACTAAAATTCTTTGAGCCCTAAATCCTCAACCTAGAAACCTTTAAAAAAGTTAGTTACATTTGGAAAAAGCTAGTATTTTTAAAAACTTGGGATTTTTAAAATGGCAAGATTTTGAGAATTCAAAAGCTTTTTTAAAAAAAGTCAGGATTTTGAAAAAAGTTGCAATTTTAAATAATTTCACATAAAGTTTTGAAAACATCAATTTTTAAATCAATGTTGAAAAAGGACTTTGAAAATGTTTCAAGATTTTCAAACTAAGTTGAAAAGGGATTTTAGAAAAAATAAATTTCAACTCTAAGAATTTTTAAAAAAGTTTTGCAAAAAGTTGGGATTTTTCAAAAAAGCCAAGAATTTTTATAAAGTTGGGATTATACAAAATGACAAGATTTTTAAAAAAGGTAAAATTTTCAAATAAGTCAGGAATTACAAAACTGGAGAGATTTTTAAATCGCAACCGTTTTGAACATCCTTATTTTTTTTGGAAATCATATTATTTTTAAAAATCCTTACTTTTTGAAAATTCCAACTTTTAATAAAATCGTTGAATTTTTCAAAAACTATGAATTTTTCAAAAATTATGAGTTTTTAAAAATTTGTGAACTTTTTAAATTCACGACTTTATCACTTTAAAAATCTTTGAAAATACAGAGTTTTTGAAAATCATGACTTTTTTGTAAGCCCAACTGTTTAAAAATTGTGAGATTTTCAAAATAACCCCTAAACCCTAAACCCTGAACAACCTGAAACCTAAATCCCTTCATAAACGCTAAACTCTAAATCCCAAATTCCCCAAAACCCTAAATCCTAATCCATAAACCATAAACCCCTAAAACTGAATCCTAAACCCTAAACCCTCAGCCATAAACCATAAACCCAAATCCCTAAATCGTAAAACCTAAACTCTAAAAGTTGAAACCTTAAACCATAAACCCTAAACCCTGATCCCTAAGCCATGAATCTAAACCCTAAGCCCTAAATTTCTAAACCCTAAACCATAAACCCCTGAACCTTAAACCTTAAACCCTAAGCTTGAACCCTAAACCTTTAGGCCTAAACCCTAAACTCTATACCATGAACCATGAGCCATAAGCTAAAACCCTAAACCTTTAGCTAGTTTGAATAAACCCTAAACCCTCATACCCTGAACCTCGAACCCTAAGCCATGGACCCTCAACCATGAACACTGAGACCTAATCCCTTAAACCCTGACCCCTACTCCCTAAACCCTAAACTTTGAGCCCTATACCCTATAAACCCTAAACTTTAAGCTCTAATTACTCCTAAACCCTAAATTTTGAGTCTTAAATCCTAAAACCCTAAATATTAAATCCTAAATACTAAACCCTTAATCGTAAACCATGAGCCCTAAACCCTAAATGAAAAACTAGTAACCCTAAACCTTAAACCCCTAACCCTAAAACCCAAGCCCTAAATAAACCCTAAACCTAAAACCTTAAAACCTAAACCTAAACCTTTAAACCCTGAACCCTCAACCCTGAACCCTAAGACCTAATCCTAACCCTAAACACTAAACCCTAAACCTTGAGCCCAAAAACCTAAACCCTAAATAACACTAAATCCCCTGAGCCCTAAACCCTCAACCTAGAAACCTTAAAATAGTTAGATTTGGAAAAAGTTGGTATTTTAAAAAACTTGGGATTTTCAAAAAGTCAAGATTTTTTTTAAAAGTCAGGATTTTCAAAAACTTGAAACAAAATTGATTTTAGTTGCAATTTTAAACAAAGTTGTTATTTTTGAAAACATCAAGATTTTAAAATTTTGGGACTTTGAAAATGTTCAAATTTTCAAACAAGTTGGGGTTTTCGAAAAATGAATATTTGAAAAAAAGATTTTTGAAAAGTTCAAGATTTTTGAAAAGTTGGGCTTTTAGAAAGAGTTGATTTTTGAAAAATTTCAAGATTTTTAAAAAAGTCAGGATTTTCATTTTCAAAAAAGTTAGGATTTTTGAAAAGTAAAGGGATTTTTAAAAGTTTGAGATTTTAAAAAAAGTCGTGATTTTTGTAAAAGTGAAGATTTTAAAAAAGTTGAGATTTTCCAAAAAGTCATGATTTAAAAAAAAGTCAAGATTTTAGAAAATTTTGGGATTTTTAAAAATCAAGATTTTTGAAAAATAAGATTTTTGTCAGGATATTCAAAAAAGTCCCGATTTTTAATATTTGTGATTTTTGAAAAAAATATAATTTTTTTAAAAAGTAAGGATTTTCAAAAAAGTCGGCATTTTTGATAAAGTTGAGATTTTAGAAAATTCAGGAATTTTTAAAAAGTTGGGATTTTTAAAAAGTTTTGATTTTCAAAAACGTCGTGATTTTGAAATAGTTGCAATTTTCAAAAAAGTTGGGATTTTTGAAAAAGTTATAATCTCAAAAAAGTCAAGATTTCAAAAATGTAGTGATGCGCCAAAATTAGCAGGAACTTGAAAAGGTCATAACTTGTGCTCCGGGTGTCCGTTTGAGTCCATTTTTTTTAAACCACATGTTTCAAAAATCTCAACTTTTTTAAAATATCAGGATTTTCAAAAAAAAGTTGGGAGTTTGAATAATTTAGATTTTCCAAAAATTCTGGATTTTTGAATATGTTATGATTTTTTAAAAAAGTCATTATTTTCCAAAAAGTTTGTGAATTTAAAAAATTTAGGATTTTAAAGAATTTACAATTTTAGAAAAAGATAGAATTTCATAATTCTAAAAAAGTTTGAATTTCATAAATTTTAGGGTTTTTGAAAAATTTGAGATTTTCAAAAAAGTCAGGATTATGAAAAGTTGGGATATCGAAAAAAAAGTGGGATTTTCAAAAAATTGCATGATTTCAAAAAAGCCAAGAATTTTGAGAAAGTTGGGATTTTAAAAAAAGACAAGATTTTGAAAAAAGGTGCAATTTTCAAATAAGTTAGGAATTACAAAACTGAAGAGATTTTTAAATCCCAACTATTTTGAATATCCTAATTTTTAAAAAACCCTAACATTTTCAAAATCTTTACTTTTTCAAAATTCCAACTTTTTATAAAATCGTGATATTTTCAAAAATTACGAATTTTTTAAAAATCATGAGTTTTTTTAAAAATTGTGAACTTTTTAAATTCATGACTTTATTTTAAAATCTTTGAAAATACAGACTTTTTGAAAATCATGAATTTTTTGAAATCCTAACTGTTTCAAAATCAGGATATTTTTGAAATCGTGACTTTTTTCAAAATCACGACCCCTAAACCCTAAAACCTGAAACCTGAGTCGTAAACGCTAAACCCTAAACCCCAACATCCTAAACACTAAGCCCAAAACCCTAAATCCTAAACCATAAACCCCTTAACACTGAATCCTAAACCCTAAACCCTCAGCCATAAACCATAAACCCAAATCCCTAAATCGTAAAACCTAAACTCTAAACCCCAAACCTTAAACCATAAACCCTAAACCCTGATCCCTTGAACCCTAATCCTAAACCCTAAACCCTAAGCCCCTAAACCCTAGCCCTAAACCTAAACCCTAAACCCATAAACCCTAAACCTTGAACCTCAAACCCTAAGCCTAAACCCTAAACACTGAGACCTAAACCATAAACCCTGAACCCTGAAACCCTAAACCCTGAACCTGAGACCCTGTACTCTGACCCAACCCTAAACCTTAAGCTCTAATTTCTCCTAAACCCTAAATTATGAGTCTTAAACCCTAAAACCCTAAATGCTAAATCCTAAATACTAAACCCTCAATCGTAAACCATGAGCCCCTAAACCCTAAATAGCAAAATCCCTCAACCGTAAACCTCGAACCCCAAACCCTAAAACTTGAGCCCTAAATCCTAAACCCTAAACCCTAAAACCCTTAAACCCTAAACCTTGATCCCCAAACCCTTGAACCTGAACCCTAAGCCCTAATCCCTAAACCCTAAATCTGAATCTTGAGCCCAAAAACCTAAACCCTAAACACTAAATCCCCTGAGCCCTAAACCCTCAACCTAGAAACATTAAAATAGTTAGATTTGGAAAAAGTTGGTATTTTGAAAAACTTGGGATTTTTAAAAACTTCAAGATTTTTGAAAAAGTTAGGATTTTCAAAAACTTGAGATTTTCAAAAAAGTCACGACTTTTGAAAAAGTTGTAATTTTAAAAAAGTTGTTATTTTTGAAAACATCAAGATTTAAAAAATGTTGGGACTTTGAAAATGTTCAGATTTTCAAACAAGTTTGGGTTTTTGAAAAATGAATATTTCAAAAAAGTCAGGATTTTTGAAAAGTTGAGATTTTTTTTTCACATTTTTGAAAGTTTGGATTTTTGAAAAAGTCAAGATTTTTGAAAAACTTGACATTTTCAAAAAAGTTAGGATTTTTGAAAAGATTGGATTTTAAAAATTTTGAGATTTTCCAAAAAGTCATGATTTTGTAAAAGTGAAGATTTTCAAAAAAGATAGGATTTTTAAAAAAGTCAAGATTTTGGAAAATGTTGGATTTTTAAAATGTCAAGATTTTTGAAAAAGTCAGGATTTTTGAATAAGTAGGATATTTGAAAAAGTCCCAATTTTTAATATTTGTGATTTTGAAAAAAAAAAAATATATTTTTTAAAAAAGTAAGGATTTTCAAAAAAGTAGGCATTTTTGATAAAGTTGAGATTTTAGAAAATTCAGAAATTTTTAAAAAGTTGGGATTTCTGAAAAAGTTTTGATTTTCAAAAACATCGCAATTTTTGAAATAGTTGTGATTTTCAAAAAAGTTGGATTTTTGAAAAAGTTATAATCTCAAAAAAGTCAAGATTTCAAAAATGTAGTGATGCGCCAAAATTAGCAGAAACTTGAAAATGCTTTGGTTGTCCATTTGAGTCCTTTTTTTTAAACCACATGTTTCAAAAATCTCAACTTTTTTAAAATATCAGGATTTTCAAAAAAAAAGTCAGGAGTTTGAATAATTTAGATTTTCCAGAAATTCTAGATTTTTGAATATGTCATGATTTTTGAAAAAGTCATTATTTTCCAAAAAGTTGTGAATTTTAAAACAATAGGATTTTAAGGAATTTGTAATTTTAGAAAAAGATAGAGATAGAATTTCATAATTCTAAAAATTTTGAATTTGAAAAATTTTTTTAGGTTTTTTGAAAAAGTTGAGATTTTCAAAAAAGTTAGGATTATGAAAAGGTTGGGATTTCGAAAAAAAATTGGGATTTCAAAAAAGTCATGATTTTGAAAAAGCCAAGAATTTTGAGAAAGTTGGGATTTTCAAAAAAGACAAGATTTTGAAAAAAGGTGCAATTTTCAAATAAGTCAGGAATTACAAAACTGAAGAGATTTTTAAATCCCTTTTATTTTGAATATCCTAATTTTTAAAAAAATCCTAACATTTTAAAAATCTTTACTTTTTCAAATTTCCAACTTTTTATAAAATCGCGACTTTTTCAAAAATTACGAATTTTTATAAAATCACGAGTTTTTAAAAATTGTGAAACTTTTTAAATTCATGACTTTATCACTTTCAAAATCTTTAAAAATGAAGAATTTTTGAAAATCCTAACTTTTTTGAAATCCTAACTATTTTAAAATCAAGATATTTTTGAAATCGTGACTTTTTCAAAATCGACCCCTAAACCCCTAAACCCTAAATTCATAAATGCTAAACCCTAAACCCCAAATCCTAAAAACTAAGCCCAAATCCTAAATCCTCAAAAACATAAACCATAAAACCCCTAAATCCTTAAACCCTAAACCCTCAGCCATAAACCATAAACCCTTAAATCTAAAACCTAAACCCTAAACCCCAAACCTTAAACCTTATAACCCTAAACCCTAAATAGTGAACCTTGAAAACCTAAACCTAAACCCTAAACCTTAAACCTGAGACCTAAACCCTAAACCCTAAACTCATAACCCTGAACCTTAAACCCTAACCTGAACCCTGGACCCAACCATGAACACTGAGACCTAAACCCTAAAATGAACCCTAAGCCCTAAACCCTAAACCTTTAGCCCTAATTACCCTAAATTTTAAACCCTAAAACCTTAAACTCTAAATTTAAACCCTAAAATAAATTTTTGAACCTTAAACCCTCAAACCTAAAAAACCCTAAGACCTAAAAATCAGGATTTTTAAACCCTCAGGACCATAAAAAATAAAGATTTTTAAAAAAAACCCTAAAAAAAATTTTTGAAACCCTAAAACTAACACCTTTGAATAAGTCATGATATTAAAAAAGTCTAAACCCTAAAAAAACCCTGATTTTGAAAAAATATAAACCCCAAACCCTAAGGACCAAAAAAGTTGGCATTTTTAAAAGTTGAGATTTTAAAAAAATTTAATTTTGAAAAATTTTCAAAAAAGTCAAATTTTTAAAAAATCAGGATTTAAACCAAACCTAAAATTTCAAAAACCTCTGGGAATTTTGAGTCTATTTTTTTTAAACCACATTTTGAAAAATCTCAACTTTTTAAAAATTCAGGATTTAAAAAAAAGTTGGATTTTAAAAAATTTAGATTAAACCCAAAAAAAAAAAGTCAGATTTTTGAAAAAATTTATTTTCAAAAAATTCAATTTTAAAAATTTGATTTTTTAAAAATGGAATTTCAAATTTAAAAAAGTTCTAAATTAAAAAATTTTTTTTTGAAAAGGAAAATTTTTGAAAAAGTTGAGATTTTAAAAAAAGTCAGGATTTTTAAAAAATTTTTGGGATTTAAAAAAAGTCGTGATTTTGAAAAAGCCAAGAATTTTGAAAAGTTGGGATTTTAAAAAAGACAATATTTTGAAAAAGTCACAATTTTCAAAAGTTGGAATTTTAAAAACTGAAGAGATTTTTAAATCCCAACTTTTAAAATATCCTATTTTTTTAAAAATCCTAACATTTTTTTATTTTCAAAGATTTTAAAAAATCAAGAATTTAAACCCAAAAAATTAAGAATTTTTCAAAAAAGTTAAGATTTTTGAAAAAGTTGTGACTTTTTTAAAAAATTCATGAATTTTTAAAAATTCGAGATTTTTGAAAATTCATGAATTTTTAAAAAGTCAGGAAATTTTAAAAATAAGATTAAAAAAAAAATCATGATTTTTAAAATGTTAAATTTTTGAAAAAATAAATGATTTTTAAAAAAAAATTTCCTAAAAAAATCCCCCATTTTCAAAAAATCATAAATTTTAAAATAAATTTTCAAAAAGTTGATTTTTGAAAAATAAACCCTAAAAAACCCTGATAAATTTTAAACCAAAATTCCTAAATCATCAAAAAAGTCAAGATTTTAAAAAAGTCTAGATTTTTGAAAAGTTGAAAATTTGAAAAAGTCAAATTTTTAAAGGTAAAGTTGATTTTTCGAAAAAAATTTAAATTTTAAAAAAAGTTTTGATTTTCAAAAATGTAATGATGCACCAAAATTATAAGGAACTTGAAAAGGTCATAATTTGTGCTCTGGGTGTCGTTTGAGTCCATTTTTTTTGAAACAACATGTTTCAAAAATATCAACTTTTTTAAAATATCAAAATTTTCAAAAAAAAAAATTCGGGATTTTAATAAGTTAGATTTTAGAAAATTCTAAATTTTTGAAAAGTCATGATAATTTCCAAAAAAAGTAAATTAAAAAAAAGATTTTAAAAATTTGCAATTTTGAAAAAAAGTAAAATTTTCAAAAAATTTTAGGATTTTTGAAAAAATTTCAATTTTAAAAATTGGGAATTTCATAAAAGTCATGATTTCAAAAAAGCCAAATTTTTTTAAAAGTTGGGATTTTAAAAAAACACAAGATTTTTAAAAAAGGTGCAATTTTCAAATAAGTTGGGAATTACAAAATTGAAGAGATTTTTAAATCCCAACTATTTTGAATATCCTAATTTTTTAAAAAATCCTAACATTTTCAAAATCTTTACTTTTTCAAAATTCCAAACTTTTTATAAAATTGTGACTTTTTCAAAAATTGTGAATTTTTTAAAAAACAGTTTTTTTAAAAGTTTTTTAAAAATTGTGAACTTTTTAAATTCAAAACTTTATCAATTTCAAAATTTTTTAAAATCCTAAATTTTTCAAAATCATGACTTTTTTAAAATCCTAACTTTTTAAAATCTTGATATTTTTAAACCTTAAAAATTTTGAAAAAGTCTATAACCCCTAAACCCTAAACCCCAACATTCCTAAACACTAAACCCAAATCCCTAAATCCTAAACCCTTAAAACCCTAAAAATGATAAACCTAAACCCAAATCCCTAAACCAGTAAAACCTAAACTCTAAACCTCAAACCTAAAACCCTAACCCTAACACCTAATCCCTAAACCCCTACCCCTAAACCCTAAACCCTGAACCCTGAAGCCTTAGGCATAAACCCTAAACCCTAAACCCTATACCTTGAAGCCCTAAACCCTAACCCTAAAAGCACCTAAACCCTAAACTTTCATAACCCTAAACCTCAAACCCTGAAAAATGGACCCTCAACCATGCAAACTAAGACCTAAACCCTAAACAATGACCCCTAAACCCTAAACCCTAAACCCTAAACCCTATAGCCCTATAAAATAAACCCTAAAAATTAAGCTTTAAAGCTTTTAAACAAGATTTTTAAATTTTGAGTCTTAAACCCTAAAACCCTAAATGCTAAATTCTTACTAAACCCTCAATCATAAACCATGAACTAAACCCTAAATGTAAAACCCTCAAATCATAAACCTTGAACCCAAACCCTTTTAAAGCCCAAATCCTAAACCCTAAGCCCTAAACCCTAAAACCCTAAAACCTAATTCTAAACCTAAACCTAAACCTTAAAATCCCTGAACCCTGAAACCCTGAGCCCTAAAACCCTAAACCCTAAACCCTGAATCCTTTAAAAACCTAAACATTAAACCCTATAAATCCCCTTGAGCACTAAACCCTCAACCTAGAAACATTAAAATAGTTAAATTTGGAAAAAGTTGGGATTTTGAAAAAGTCAAGATTTTTGAAAAAGTCAGGATTTTTAAAAAACTTGAGATTTTTAAAAAAGTCACGGCTTTTGAAAAAGTTACAATTTTAAAAAAAGATATTATTTTAGGAAATATCAATATTTTTAAAATGTTGGGACTTTGACTATGTTTAGATTTTCAAACAAGTTGGGGTTTTCAAAAAATGAACTTATTTTAAAAAAGTTGGGATTTTCAAAAAGTTGGGATTTTTTTTAATTTTTGAAAAGTTGGATTTTTGAAAAAGTTCAAGATTTTTAAAAAATTTAGATTTTAAAAAAGTTCAAGATTTTAAAAAAATTGAAATTTTCCAAAAAAATCAAATTTTAAAAAAGTGAAGATTTTCAAAAAAAGATTACAAAATTGAAGATATTTTAAAAGTCAAGATTTTTGAAAAATCAGATTTTAAAAAATCCTAACATTTTAAAAATTCAACCTTTTTTTAAAATATTGGATTTTTTAAAAAAATTAAGAATTTTTAAAAAATCACGAGTTTTTTCAAAATTTTGAACTTTTTAAATTCATGACTCTATTTTCAAAATTTTGAAAATACAGACTTTTTTGAAAATCATAATTTTTTTTGAAATCCTAACTTTTCAAAATCTTAATATTTTTGAAATTGTGACTTTTTCAAATTCACGACCCCTAAACCCTAAACCCTAAAAAACCTGAAACCTTTCGTAAATGCTAAACCCTAAACCCTAAACCATTTTTAAACACTAAACCCAAAACCCTAAAATCCTAAACCTATAAACCATAAACCCTTAACACTAAATCCTAAAACAAAACCCTCAGCCATAAACCCTAAAATAAAAAATCCCTAAATCATAAACCTAAACTCTAAACCCCTTAAACCTTAAACCATAAACCTTAAATCCCTGAGCCATGAAGCCTAAACCCTAAACCCCTAAACCTCTAACCCTAAACCCCTAACCCTACCCTCAAAATTTTAAATCCTAAACCTTCAACCATTTTAAATAAACCTAAACCCTAAAAAGTAATTTTAAACTCTAAACCCTAACCCTTAAACCCATAAAATTTTTAAACCCTAAATCCTTAAACCCTGAACCCTAAACCCTAAACCCTAAAAATAAAACTTAAACCCCTAAACCTAAGCCTTAAACCATAAAGACTAAACCTAAAACCTAATTCTTAAACCCCTAAACTTTGATCCCCAAAAAATGAGCTTTTAAGCCCTAATCCCTAAACCTTAAACCCTAAATCTTGAGCCCAAAAACCTAAACCCTAAACACTAAATCCCTGAGCCCTAAACCCTCAACATAGAAACCTTAAAATAGTTAGATTTAGAAAAAGTTGGTATTTTAAAAAACTTGGTGTTTTAAAAAAGTCAAGATTTTTAAAAACTTGAGATTTTCAAAAAAGTCACGAATTTTGAAAAAGTTGCAATTTTAAACAAAGTTATTATTTTTGAAAACATCAAGATTTAAAAAATTTTGGGACTTAAAAAATGTTCAAGTTTTCAAACAAGTTGGGGTTTTTGAAAAATTGAATATTTCAAAAAAGTCAGGTTTTTGAAAAGTTGGGATTTTCAAAAGAGTTGGGCTTTTTCACATTTTTTGAAGAGTCAGGGATTTTCCAAAAAAGTTGAGATTTAAAAAAAACTTGACATTTTAAAAAAGTTAGGATTTTTGAAAAGTTAGGATTTTAAAAATTTTGAGATTTTAAAAAAAGTCATGATTTTTTGAAGATTTTCAAAAATGTTGATTTTTGTAAAAAAGATTTTGGAAAATGTTGGGATTTTTAAAACTTTAAGATTTTTGAAAAAGTCAGGATATTCGAAAAATTCCCGATTTTTAATATTTGTGATTTTTGAAAAAAAAAATTTTTTTAAAAAGTAAGGATTTTCAAAAAAGTCGGCATTTTTGATAAAGTTGAGATTTTAGAAAATTCAGGAATTTTTAAAAATTTGGGATTTTTGATTTTGAAAAAGTCACGATTTTTGAAAAAGTTGGGATTTTTGAAAAAGTTGGGATTTTCAAAAAGTTATAATCTTAAAAATGTCAAGATTTCAAAAATGTAGTGATGCGCCAAAATTAGCAGGAACTTGAAAAGGTCATAACTTGTGCTCAGGTGTCCGTTTGAGTCCTTTTTTTTTAAACCACATGTTTCAAAAAATCAAACTTTTTTAAAATATCAGGATTTTAAAAAAAAAGTGGGAGTTTGAATAATTTAGATTTTCCAAGAAATTTTGGATTTTTGAATATGTCATGATTTTTGAAAAAGTCATTATTTTCCAAAAAGTTGTGAATTTAAAAAAATTAGGATTTTAAAGAATTTGCAATTTTAGAAAAAGATAGAATTTCATAATTCTAAAAAAGTTTGAATTTCAAAAAAAATTAGTGTTTTTTGAAAAAGTTGAGATTTTCAAAAAAGTCAGGATTATAAAAAGGTTGGGATTTTGAAAAAAAATTGGGATTTCAAAAAAGTCGTGATTTTGAAAAAGCCAAGAATTTTGAGAAAGTTGGGATTTTCAAAAAAGAGAAGATTTTTAAAAAAGGTGCAATTTTCAAATAAGTCAGGAATTACAAAACAAAGGAGATTTTTAAATCCCAACTATTTTGAATATCCTTATTTTTTTAAAATCCTAACATTTTCAAAATCTTTACTTTTTCAAAATTCCAACTTTTTATAAAATCGTGACTTTTTTCAAAAATTATGAATTTCTAAAAATTAGGAGTTTTTTAAAAATTGTGAACTTTTTAAATTCATGACTTTATCACTTTCAAAATCTTTGAAAATACAAACTTTTTGAAAATCATGAATTTTTCAAAATCCTAACTGTTTCAAAATAAGGATATTTTTTGAAATGTGACTTTTTCAAAATCGTCACCCCTAAACCCTGAAACCTAAACCTAAATCCTAAACCTAAACCTAAACCCTAAATCCTAAACCTAAACCCTAAAATAAACCTAAAACACTAAATCCTAAACCCTAAACCCTAAAACCCATCCCATAAACCTAAACCCAAAACCCTAAACTAAACCATAAACCATAAACCCTAAATCCCTAAGCCTTAAAGCCTAAAGCCTAAAGCCTATGATTGACCCCTAAACCCTAAACCTAAATCCTAAACCCTAACCCTGAGTAAACCTTAAACCCTAAATAGTGAACCCTAAAGCCTTAAGGCCTAAACCCTAAACTACCTAACCTTGAGCCCTAAGAACCCTAAACCCTAAACCCAAAACCCTAAACCCTAAAATCATAACCCAAAACCTTGAACCATGAACACTGAGACCTAAACCCTAAACCCTAACCCCTACGCCCTAAACCATAAACTCTAAGCTCTATACCCTATAAACCCTAAACCTTAAGCTCTAATTACTTCTAAACCCTAAATTCTGAGTCTTAAACCCTAAAATCCTAAATACTAAATTCGTAAAAATGACCCTAAACCCTAAATGAAAAACCCTCACTATAAACCTTGAACCCCAAACCCTAAAACGTGAGCCCTAAATCCTAACCCTAAACCCTAAACCCTAAAACTTAATTCTTAAACCCTAAACCTTGATCTAAACCCTAAACCCTGAACCCTGAGCCCTGAGCCCTAATCCCTAAATCCTGAGCCCAAAAACCTAAACCCTAAACACTAAATCCCTTGAGCCCTAAACCCTCAACCTAGAAACCTTAAAATAGTTAGATTTGGAAAAAGTTGGTATTTTGAAAAACTTGGGATTTTCAAAAAGTTGAGATTTTTTTTCACGACTTTTGAAAAAGTTGCAATTTTAAAAAAGTCACGACTTTTGAAAAAGTTGCAATTTTAAAAAAAATGTTGTGATTTTGAAAAGTGGGGTTTTCAAAAAAGATTTAAAAAAGTTGGGATTTTTGAAAAAGTTGGGATTTTCAAAAAGTTGGGCTTTTCACAAAAATGAATATTTCGAAAAAAGTTAAGATTTTTGAAAAATTGACATTTTAAAAAAAGTTAGGATTTTTGCAAACACTGGATTTTAGAAAATGTGAGATTTTTGAAAAAGCTGTGATTTTGTAAAAGTGAAGATTTTTGAAAAAGTCAGGATTTTTGAAAAGTCGGGATTTTTAAAAAAGTCAAGATTTTGGAAAATGTTGGGATTTTTAAAATGTCAAGATTTTTGAATAAGTCAAGATATTTGAAAAAGTCCCGATTTTTAATATTTATATTGTGATTTTCAAAAAAAAAATTATTTTTTAAAAGTAAGGATTTTCAAAAAAGTTGACATTTTTGATAAAGTTGAGATTTTAGAAAATTCAGGAATTTTTAAAAAGTTGGGATTTCTGAAAAAGTTTGATTTTCGAAAATGTCAGCGATTTTTAAAAAATTTGTGATTTTTGAAAAAGTTGGGATTTTTGAAAAAGTTATAATCTCAAAAGAGTCAAGATTTCAAAAATGTAGTGATGTGCCAAAATTAGCAGGAACTTGAAAAGGTCATAACTTGTGCTCCGTGTGTGCATTTGAGTCTGTTTCTTTAAACCATATGTTTCAAAAATCTCAACTTATTTAAAATATCAGGAAATTTAAAAAAAGATTTTTCGGGAGTTTGAATAATTTAGATTTTCCAAAAATTCTAGATTTTTGAATATGTCATGATTTTGAAAAATTCATTATTTTCCAAAAAGTTTGAATTTCAAAAAAGTTAGGATTTTAAAAATTTGCAGGTTGGGATTTTGAAAAGAATTGGGATCTCAAAAAACTTGTGATTTCAAAAAAAGCCAAGAATTTTGAGAAAGTTGGGATTTTCAAAAAAGACAAGATTTTGAAAAAAGGTGCAATTTTCAAATAAGTCGTTAATTATAAAACTGAAGAGATTTTTAAATCCCAACTATTTTGAAAATCCTTTTTTTTTTTTAAATCCTAACATTTTCAAAATCTTTACTTTTTAAAAATTTAACTTTTTATAAAATCTGTGACTTTTTCAAAAATTTGAATTTTTAAAAAAATCACGAGTTTTTTTAAAAATTGTGAACTTTTTAAATTCATGACTTTATCACTTTTAATATCTTTGAAAATACAAACTTTTTTAAAATCATGACTTTTTTGAAATCCTAACTGTTTCAAAATCAAGATATTTTTGAAATCGTGACTTTTTAAAAAAACCCTAAACCCTAAACCCTAAAAAAACCTGAAACCTGAGTCATAAACTAAACCTAAACCCCATCCTAAACCATAAACAAAATCCAAAACTAAACCCTAAACCATATACCCCAAAACCTAAACCCTAAACCATAAACCCTAAACCCTAAATCCCTAAACCTAAACCTAAACCATAAACCATGAACCCCTAAAACGTTAAACCCTAAACCCTAAACCCTAAACCCTAAACCCTAAACCCATAACCTTGAACACTAAACCCTAAGAACCCTAAACCCTCAGCCGTTGAACTAAGACCTAAACCCTAAACCCTGAACCTAACCTTAAACCTAAACTCTGAGCCATGTACCCTAAACCCTGAAACTTAACCTAAACCCTAAACCCTGGGATTTTTATGAGCCCCTAAACCCTTAAACCCTAAACCCTAAATGCTAAATCCTAAACCCTAAACCCTCAAATAAACCATGAGCCCTAAATCCTAAATAAAAACCCTCAACCGTAAACCTTAAACCCCAAACCCTAAAACCCGAGCCCTAAACCCTAAACCCTAAAACTAAAGACTAATTCTTAAACCCTAAACCTTGATCAAAACCCTAAAATTTTGAACCTTGAGCTCTAATCCTTAATCCCTAAACACTAAACCCTAAACCTAGAATCCTGAGCCCAATAACCTAAATCCCTTGAACCTAAACCCTCAACCTAGAAACCTTAAAATAGTTAGATTTTGAAAAAAAATTTGGGATTTTCAAAAAGTTAAGATTTTTGAAAAAGTCAGGATTTTCAATTTTTGAGATTTTAAAAAAAGTCACGAATTTTGAAAAATTTGCAATTTTAAAAAACTTTTTATTTTCAAAAAACATTAAGATTTTAAAAATGTTGGGATTTTTGAAAAATGTTCAGATTTTCAAAAAGGGTTTTCAAAAAATGAATATTCGAAAAAGTCAGGATTTTTGAAAAGTTGGGATTTTTTCAAAAGAGTTGGGTTCAATTTTTTAAAAACATTCAATTTTTTAAAAGTAAGATTTTTGAAAAAGTTAAGATTTTAAAAAAAGGTCAAGATTTTCAAAAATTATGGATTTTGAAAAAAAAGTTAAGATTTTTTAAAAAGTCATTATTTTCCAAAAAGTTGTCAATTTCTATAAATTTAGGATTTTAAAGAATTTGCAATTCTAGAAAAAGATTGAATTTCATAATTCTAAAAAGTTTGAATTTTTAAAATTGCCAAAGATTTTTTTTAGGGTTTTTGAAAAAGTTTAGATTTTAAAAAAAGTCAAGATTATGAAAAATTGGGATTTTGAACAAAAATTGGGATTTCAAAAAAGTTGTGATTTCGAAAAAGCCAAGAATTTTGAGAAAATTGGGATTTTCAAAAAGATAAGATTTTGAAAAAAGATACAATTTTCAAATAAGTATAGAATTACAAAATTGAAGAGATTTTTAAATCCCAACTATTTTTGAATATCCTATTTTTTTAAAAATCCTAATATTTTCAAAATATTTACTTTTTTCAAAATTCCACCTTTTTATAAAATCACGTACTTTTTTAAAAAATTAACAATTTTTAAAAAATCATGAGTTTTTTAAAAATTGTGAACTTTTTTTAAATTCATGACTTTATAACTTTCAAAAATCTTTGAAAATAAGACTTTTTAAAATCATAAATTTTTCAAAATCCTAACTATTTCAAAATAAGATATTTGAAAATGTTGACTTTTTCAAAATTCATAACCCCTAAACCCTAAACCCTAAACCTGAAATCCCTGTAAACCCTAAATCTAAACCCTAAATCCTCAACATCCTAAAAACTAAACCCAAAACCCTAAATCCTAAACTATAAACCATAAACCCTTAACACTAAATCCTAAAACTAAACCCTTAGCCATAAACCATAAACCCAAATCCATAAAACCTAAAACGTAAACTCTAAAACAAACCTTAAACCATAAACCTTGATCCCTGAAACCTTAAAGCCTTGGCCTAAACCTAAACTCTAAACCTTAAACCTTAAACTCTAAACCCTAAAAATAACCTTGAGCCTTAAACCCTAAAAACCCTAAACCATAAACCTAAATGTAACCCTAAACCCTAAATTCATGAATATTAAACTCTAAACCCTAAACCCAAATCTTTGACTTTAAACCATGAGCCCTAAACCCTAAAACCTTAAACCCTAAACCCTAAACATTAATAAATTTTAAACCCTACCCCCTAACCTTAAACCCTAAAAAACCCTAAAACCCTTAACCCGTAAACCTTGATCCTTAAACCTAAAACCTAAACCCTAAACCCTAAACCTAAATCATTTGAGCCCAAAAACCTAAACCCTAAACCCTAAATCCCATAAACCTAGAAACCTTAAAATAGTTAAATTTTGATTTATTTTGAAAAACTTGGGATTTTCAAAATTCCCTTTTTAAAAATTCAAGATTTTTGAAAAATTCAAGATTTTCAAAAAATTCACGACTTTTGAAAAAGTTACCAATTTTAAACAAAGTTGTTTTTTGAAAACATCAAGATTTAAAAAATGTTGGGACTTTGAAAATGTTAGATTTTCAAACAAGTTGGGGTTTTTGAAAAATGAATATTTTCGAAAATTTTAGGATTTTTGAAAAGTTGGGATTTTCAAAAAGTTGGGCTTTTCACATTTTTCCAGATTTTGAAGAGTTGGATTTTTGAAAAAGTCAAGATTTTGAAAAAACTTGACAAAAAAAGTTAAATTTTTGAAAAGAAAAGATTTTTTAAAAATTGAGATATTCAAAAAAGTCATGATTTTTTAAAAGTAAAGATTTTTGAAAAAGTTTGAATTTTTGAAAATTCATGATTTTCAAAAAAGTCAAGATTTTGAAAATGTTGGGATTTTTAAAATGTCAAGATTTTTGAAAAAGTATGGATTTTTGAATAAGTAAGGATATTCGAAAAAGCCTTGATTTTTAATATTTGTGATTTTCAAAAAAATATAATTTTTTAAAAAGTAAGGATTTTCAAAAAAGTCGGCATTTTTGATAAAGTTGAGATTTTAAAAAAATTAAGGAAATTTTTAAAAGTTGGGATTTCTAAAAAAGTTTTGATTTTCTAAAAAACGTCATGATTTTTTATATAGCTACAATTTTTAAAAAAGTAGGGATTTTTAAAAAAGTTATAATCTCAAAAAAGTCTAGATTTCAAAAATGTAGTGATGCACCAAAATTAGCAGGAATTTTGAAAAGGTCATAACTTTTGCTCACGGTGTCCTTTTGAGTCATTTTTTTAAAACCACATGTTTCAAAACAATAAACTTTTTTAAAAATATCAGGATTTTTGAAAAAAAATCAGGAGTTTGAATAATTTAGATTTTTCAAAAATTCTGGATTTTTTAATATGTCGAAATTTTTGAAAAAGTCATTATTTTTAAAAAAAGTTGTAAATTTAAAAAAATTAAGATTTTAAAGAATTTGAAATTTTAGAAAAAAATAGAATTTCATAATTCAAAAAAAGTTTGAATTTCAAAAATTTTAGGGTTTTTTAAAAAGTTGAGATTTTCAAAAAATTCAGGATTATGAAAAGGTTGGGATTTGAACAAAAATTGTGATTTCAAAAAAATTCAAGAATTTCGAAAAAGCCAAGAATTTTAAGAAAGTTAGGATTTTCAAAAAACAAGATTTTGAAAAAAGGTCAAAAATTTTCAAATAAGTCAGGAATTACAAAATTGAAGAGATTTTTAAATCCCAACTGTTTTGAATATCCTATTTTTTTTAAAAATCCTAACATTTTCAAAATCTTTACTTTTTCAAAATTCAAACTTTTTATAAAATCGTGACTTTTTCAAAAATTACAATTTTTAAAAAAATCACGAGTTTTTTAAAAATTGTGAACTTTTTAAAATTCATGACTTTATCACTTTCAAAATCTTTGAAAATATAGACTTTTTGAAAATAATGACTTTTTCAAAATCCTAACTATTTCAAAATTGGATATTTTTGAAATCATGAACTTTTTCAAAATCACGACCCCTAAACCCTAAAACCTAAAACCTGAGGCATAAACACTAAACGCTAAACCCCAACATCCTAAACGCTAAGCCCAAAACCCTAAATCCTAAAAATAAACCATAATTTTAACAATGAATCCTAAACCTAAACCCTCAGCCATAAACCATAAACCCAAATCCCTAAATTTTAAAAACCAAAAAATTTAAACCTAAACCCTAATCCTAAACCCTAAATTTTAAACCCTAAAGTCCAAAACCCTAAATAACCCTAAGCCTTAAACCCTAGCTAACCCTAAAAGCTTCAAAGTCCTAACCCTAAACCCTATAAATTGTGAGCCCTATTTTCCAAAACCCTAAACCCTAAACCCTAAACTCATAACATGAACCTTGTCTAAACCTTGACTATAACCATGAACACTGAGACCTAAATCTAAACCCCTACCTGAAAACCTAAACCCTAAACTCTGAACCCTATACCCTATAAACCCTAAACCTTAACCTCTAATTGCTCCTAAAACCTAAATTATGAGTCTTAAACCCTAAGACCCTAAATTTTAAATCCTAAATACTAAACCCTCAATCATAAAAATGACCCTAAACCTTAAACAAAACCTCAACTTTAAATTGAACCCCAAACCCTAAAACCTGAAAAATCCTAACCCTAAAAAAAGCTAAACCCGAAACCTAAATTAAACCCTAAACCTTAAACCCCAAACCTTAAAAAACCCTAAATTTTGAACCCAGAACCCTAAGCCCTGAGCCCTAATCCTTATACCCTAAATAGATACCCTAAACCCTGAATCCTGAGCACAAAAACCTAAACCCTAAACACTAAATCCCCTATTACCTGAACTTTCAAAAAACCTTAAAATATTTTTTTATTTTGAAAAATTTAGGATTTGCAAAAAAGTTGACACGAATTGTAAAAAGTCAATTTTTTTGAAAAAGGGAATTTTCAAAAACTTGAATTTTCAAAAAAGTCACCGAATTTGAAAAACCTACAATTTTTAAAAAAAGTTTTATTTTTGAAAACTTCAAGATTTTAAAAATGTTGGATTTTGAAAATGTTCCTAGATTTTCAAAAAGTTCAAGGTTTTAGAAAACCCATTAATATTTTGAAAAAGTCAGATTTTTGAAAAGTTGGGATTTTCAAATGAGTTGAGATTTTTAAAACTTCATTTTTGACAAAAGTATAAGATGTATTGAAAAATCTTCATAGAGTTAGGAACTTTAAAAGCATGAAGAAAAAAAAAACGCAAAATTTTGAAAATAAACCGAGAAATGAATTTTTCAATATTTTGTAACCCGACGCCGATTTTTGAAATAGTAGGATTTTTTAAAAATTTTTCTAAATTTCGGAAACATAAATTAGGAAACTCTTGAGTTGAAAAAAAACCCTAATTTTCCAACAAGTAAAAACATAAAAAAATCCTAGAAACCTTGTTTGTTTTTTTTTCAAAATCTAAATTTTTTAAAAAGGACATAAAAAAGACTTCAAAATCCCTTTTTAAAATCTAAATTTTTAAACCCCAAACTTTAAATTTAATTGCTCCTAACCCGCTTAGTCTTTGTTCCTTGTTCTAGATTAAAGATAGCATTAGAACTTCGAAAAGCTTAATGTAGGGTTCAAAATGTTGGGCCATTTTTGTGATCCTAAAAGCTCAAAAATCTCAACGCTTTATCTAGGTTTGCCCTAAGATTTTAAAAGTCCTTATGATTTCTAGAAAACCTGATTCATGGACTCTTGAACTCATTTCTGTTTTTTAAACTTTTGGATTTTAAAACAGTTTATTTTGAAAAAGCCTTGAAATTTTAATCAAGGTTACCCGCTAATCCTCTTCATTTAATTTTATTGTAAGCCTGAGTTTAAAGGCCGTAGCAATTTTTTTAGTGTTTTGTGTAAAGTTACAGATTTTGCCTAGCCGCGGATTTTTTTTTGGAATTTTTTTTCGGGAATTTTTGGCGTGTAGGGTGATGTGCCAGAGATTTGGAAAACTTGACAAGGTCATAACTTGTGCTGGTGCGGGTGTCCGTTTGAGTCTAAACTTTTTTTTTTTTGAAACCACGTGTTTCGATGAGACGAAATTAGTGGAGGTGTGCCCTACCTGTTGGGGCAAGTTTAAACGGGTAGGGGGGCCCTAAATCCCCATCTTGAGATCCCCGAAAATTAGGATTTAAGTTATAGTTTGTGTTTTTTCCAATATTTTTGAGCATTAGTTGAAATACGTTTTTTAATATCTATTAATTGCATTAAACCCTTAGAAAGTTGGCAATTGAGAAATTTAATTTTGTAAAAGATGCGTGGCAATTTCTGTGCCCAAATAAGCATGCGAACTTACTAAGAACCTTTTTCTAGTAAACTCTAAAAATAGTAATTTCCGCCACCTAGAGTAGATTTAATTTTACAAAAGTTAGCTAGAGTTTAATATGCAACAAAGTTGGGAGTTTTTTCCTATTTGGGAACTTTTTTTAAAATTAATTATTTTAACCCAAATCCGTAATTTTTCTAAATGACAACCTTTTGGAAGTTCAAAATTAAACACTAAAATCCTAAACCCCGAATTTAAGCCAAAAATTAACCTAACCCCTAAACACTGGAAAATCCTCTAGAGCCCTAAACCCTCAACCTAGAAACCTTAAAATTGTTAGATTTTGAAAAAGTTGGTATTTTGAAAAATTGGGATTTTCAAAAACTCAAGATTTTCGAAAAAGTCAGGATTTCTGAAAATCAAGATTTTCAAAAAATTCATGACTTTTGAAAAAGTTGTTATTTTTAAAAACATAAAGATTTAAAAATGTTGGGAATTTGAAAATGTCATATTTTCAAACAAGTTGGTTTTTCGAAAAAGTCAGGATTTTTAAAAAGTTTCAGGATTTTTGAAAAGTTTGGAATTTGTAAGAATTTGAAGATTTTTTTCAAAAAGTCATTTTTAAAAAAAGTGAAGATTTTTTAAAAAACTCGTTTTAGAAAAAAGTTACGATTTTTGAAAAAATGGTGATTAAAAAAGTAATTTTTTTGAAATTTTCCAAAAAGTCATTTTTGAAAAAAGGGTTTTTCAAAACTTTTTTATCAAAATCAAGAACCTTTTGAAAATCTAAACTTTCTTGAAATCCAAATCCTGTTCCAAAATCTCATTAATTTTTAAACCTAAATTTTTAAAACCTGAAACCTGAGTCATAAACGTTAAATTTTCTAAAATCCTAAACCTTAAACCGTCCCATAACCATAAACCTTAAATCCCTAAATCCTAAAACCTAAACACTAAACCCCAAATCTTGAACCATAAGCCCTAAACCCTAAAGAATGAAACCTAAATTTTCAAAAAGGAAAATTTAAACCCTAAACCCTAAATATTCATAACCGTAAACTTAATTTTCTAACCCTATTACCCTATACCTTGAACATGAACACTGAATCCAAAACCCCCAAAACATACTTTTTTTCAAATTTTTAAAATACCCGATTTTTCAAAATCATGACTTTTTTTAAAATCATTGACTTTTTCAAAATTGGGTTTTCAAACCCTGAGACCTAAACCCTGAACTGTGATCCCTACGGCCTAAACCCTAAACTCTGAGGCGTATAACCTATAAACCCTAAATACAAAACCCAAAACCTAAACCTTGAACCCCATAAACACTAAAAGTCTTTGAAAAGTTAATTACCCTAACCCTAAATTTTTAAACGTTAAAGCCCCAAACCCTAAAAAATTTAATAAATTTTAAAAAGTTGAACCTAAATTTCCTTATCCAAAATGTCCTAAATTTTTGAAACCTTTAGAGCAAAAACGATTTTTTAAAAAGTTCTAAACTCAAAGGAGTCAAGATTTTGAAAAATGAGTGATGCGCCATGAAATTAGTTAGGAATTTTGATCCCTAAACCTTTAACCTCATGTACCCTAAACCTTAAACCCTAAGCCCTTAACCCTAATTTCTCCTAAACTTTTTCAAATCTTGAGCCTTTTAAAAAGTAAACCTAAAAATACTGAATAACCTAAGAAAGCAAAAACCCTAATTTTTAGAAACCTTAAAATAGTTAGATTTTGAAAAACTCAAGATTTTGAAAAAATGTTGGGACTTTGAAAATGTTTAAGATTTTAAACAAGTTGGGGTTTTTGAAAAATTCAAGATTTCGAAAAAAGATCTTTGAAAAAGTTGAGATTTTCTCATTTTTTCAAAGAGTAAGGATTTTTTGAAGAGTCAGATTTTTGAAAAAGTCAAGATTTTTGAAAAACTTGACATTTTCAAAACTAAACAAGGATTTTGAAAAGAGGGATTATTTTAATTTTTTTGAGATTTTCAAAAAGTCGTGATTTCAAAAAAAGAAAATTTTAAAAAGTCTGGGATTTTAAAAAAGTCTAGATTTTGAAAAGTTAAAGATTTTTGTTAGGATTTTTGAAATGTTGGGATTTTCAAAAAAATCACGATTTCTGAAAAAGTTTATTTTAAAAAAATTTGAGATTTTCAAAAAAGTCGGAATTTTTATAAAGTTGGGATTTCAAAAAATTTAAGATTTTCAAAAAAGTTGGGATTTTTTAAAAAAAAGTCAGGAATTTCTGTAGATTTTTAAAAAAGTCATAATTTTCAAAAAAGTCTAATTTTGAAAAATTATAATCATATCAAAACAGTGAGACCTAAAAAAATCTAATTCGCGCTAAAATAAACTAAGCCCTATTTTGAAATAATCATAACTTTTGCTCCGTAATTCCGTTTGAATGTTCCGTTTTTTTTAAACCATATGTTTCAAAAATTCTAAACTTATTTAAAATCATCAAGTTTTTTTAAAAAAATGCGGAAATTTTAAAATCTAATATAAATTTTTAAACCCTAAACCTTGATTTTTGAACCCTGAACCTCATTTTTGAAAAAGTAATTTTTAAAAAAACTAGGATTTTTAAAATTTGAATAAATTTTGCCCAAAACATAAATTTCTAAAAACTGAGATTTTCCATAAAAACCTAGAAACCTTATGAAATATTTAGATTTGGAAAAAATTGGTATTTTGAAAAATTTGGGATTTTAAAAATTCAAGATTTTAAGAAAAAGTTCAGGGATTTTCAAAAAAGTCACAATTTTGAAAAAAGTTGCAATTTTCAAATAAGTCGGGATTTTCGAAAAATTGAAAGATTGTCAAAAAAGTCCCAAGATGTTTTGAAAAGTTATTATTTTTGAAAATTGGTAAGGATTTTCAAAATCTTTATTTTTCAAAATTAAATATTTTTATAAAGTTGCAACATTTTGAAAAAGTTGAATTTTCCAAAAAGTTGTGAATTTTTGAATACTCGTGATTTTAATTTTTTTCAAAATTTTGAAAAAGTCATGACTTTTTGAAAATGAAGATTTTTGAAAAATTCTGGAAAAATTCAATATTTTTGAAAAAGTTCTGGATATTAAAAAATCGCGATTTTTAATATTTGTAATTTTGAAAAAATATAATTTTTTTAAAAAGCTAAAGGATTTTCAAAAAAGTCGGCATTTTTTATAAAGTTGAGATTTTAGAAAATGTCAAAATTTTAAAAAAGTTGGGATTTCTGAAAATGTTTTGAATTTTCAAAAACAATCATAGTTAAATTTGGAAAAAGTTTGGGATTTTGAAAAATTTATAATTTAAAAAAAGTCAAGGATTTTGAAAAATGGGGTTTTCAAAAATTTCAGGATTTTAAAAAAAGTCATAATTTTGAAAAAGTGTACAGCGATTTTAAATAAAGTAGTTGTTTTTGAAAATTTCAAGATTTAAAAATGTTGGGTCTTTGAAAATGTTCATAATTTCAAACACGTCCAGGTTTTTCGAAAAAAAATATTTTGAAAAAGTCGGGATTTTTGAAAATTTGGGATTTTCAAAAAAATTGAAATTTACATTTTTGAAGAGTCTCGATTTTTTAAAAACTCAACATTTTCAAAAAAGGGGAATTTTTGAAATCCTTAGAGTATTTTAAAAAAATTGAGATTTAGAAAAAGTTTGGAAATTTGCCCTAACTTTTGTCAAAAGTAAAAATTAAATTTCAAAAAAGTTAGGATTTTTGAAATGTTAAAATTGACACACCCAAAAAATCTAAGATTTAAAAATGAAAAGTTGCTCGGCAGGTTTTTAAAATTAAGTTTGAAAGATGGAGATTTGAAAAAGTTTTCCCAGGATTTTTAATATTTTAAATTTTCGAAAAAATCATTTTTTTTGAAAAGAAGGATTTTCAAAAATGTCACAACATTTTGTAAAAGTTGAGATATTTAGAAAATTCAAGAATTTTTAAAAATCAGTTGGAGATTTTTGAAAACATTTTATATTCGAAAACATCACGTTTTTTTAAACAACTTGGATTTTGTCATGATTTTTGAAAAAGTTAAATCTCAAAAGACTGTCAAGATTTTAAAAATGTATGAATTAAGATTTTCAAGAAATTAACTTGTCACAAATCGGGTGTTTTGAGTCAGTTTTTTCCACATGTTTAAAAAAGTCAACTTTTTTAAACTATCATGTTTTTTGAAAAAAAATGGGAGTTTTAATAATTTAGGATTTCCCAAAAATTCTAATTTTTTTAATAAATTACTACGTGGTCATTTTAATAAAAATTCAGGATTTTTAAAAAAGTTTTGGCAGGTGATTTAAATCCCCAAAGTTTCATTAAATTTTTAAAAAATTTGTAATTTTACGTAAGCCCTAGAATTTCAAAAAGTAATTTTTTTGCCAAAAAGTAAATTTTCAAAAACTCAAGATTTTCGAAAACCTCACGATTTTGAAAAAGTTCAATTTTTTCAAAAAGTCAGGTTTTTTTAAAAACACTCTAAAGATTTATAAAACCTTGTTGGGGATTTTTGAAAATGCCCCAGGATTTTTAAAAAAGTAAACGATGATTTGAGAAAAATGATATTTTAAAAGTTCAATATTTTTGAAAAATTTAGATTTTTGAAAATAGTTAGATTTTAAACAAGTCATTTTTGAAAAGTTTGTATTTTTTAAAATTGGAAGTTTCTAAAAATTTAGGGATTTTTAAAAAACGTCAAATTTTCATGAAAAATTTAGGATTTTTCAAAATAGTTGATTTTAAAAAATTTAGAGATTTTCCAAAAAGTGTGGGATTTTAGTAAAAGTCAAGTATTTTCAAAAAGTTGGATTTTTGAAAAATTTGGGATTTTCAAAAATTAGTAGATTTTGAATAATTTGATTTTCAAAACATCAGTTGAGGATTTTTGAAAAGTCAAATTTTTGAAAAATCTCAAGTTTTTTTAAAAATTACATGATTTTTGAGTAAAATAATTGATTTTTTTTGAAAATTCAGGATTTTTGAAAAAGTTGGGATTTTGAAATAAAATTGAGATTTTTCAAAAAGTCGTGACATTTTTGAAATAGTTACAATTTTCAAAAAAGTTATAATGTCAAAAAAGTAAAGATTTCAAAAAAAATGTACATTGATGCACCCTAAAATTAGCTGGATTTTAAAAAAAGTTCTAATATTTTGAAAATCTTGGGTAATCTCAAAAAAGTCCATTTTTTTTTTTAAACCAATTAGTAGTTTCAAAAATATCATGACTTTTTTAAAATATCAGGATTTTAAAACAAAAAATTCAAGAGTTTTAATAATTTAGATTTTCCATAAATTCTAGATTTTTAAATATGTCACCCGATTTTAAAAAGTCAAATTATTTTCCAAAAAGTTGTGAATTTCAAAAAACTAGGATTTTAAAAAATTTGCAATTTTAGAAAAAGATATAGAATTTAATAATTCTAAACCAAGTTTGAATTTAAAAAATGTAGGGTTTTTCAAAAAGTTGAGATTTTCAAAAAAGTCAGGAATATGAAAAGGTTGGGATTTTCAAAAAAATTTGTGATTTTATAAAAATCCTAAGAATTTTGAAAAATTTTTGATTTTCAAAAAAGCCAAGAATTTTCCCAAAATCTGTAGATTTATTTCCTGAACCCTAAGTCGGGAATTTTTAAAACCTATGGAATTTTTAAATCCCGGAGGCTTTTCCAAAAATCCTAAACTTTTTTAAAATCCCAAACTTTAGCCCAAAATCCTAAATTTTTCTATATAAAATCTGACTAATTTTTAAAAAAATGTTTTTAAAATAAATTGATTTTTGAAAATCATGAATTTTATTAGAACCCTTCAAAATCTTTCTAAAATCGAGATGATTTTTGAAATCACCTACTACTTTTTAAATATTGACCCCTAAACCCTAAACCCTAAAAATCGAAACCTGAGTTGTAAATACTAAACCCTTAATGCCCCAACACCCTAAACACTAAGCCCAGAAACCTTAAAGTCCTGGAACTTGAAACCATTAAACCCTCAACCATAAACCATAAACCGAAATCCCTGAATCATGAAAAACCTAGACTCTAAATGCCAAACCTGAGCATTAAACCATAAACTCAATATCACTGAACGATGAATCCTAGATCCTAAAGCCTAAGTCCTAAACCACTAAACAAGTTTGGGTACCCTAATGCCTTTGGCCTTTAACCCTAAAACCTTCAAGAGTTGAAGTCTTTAAAAAGCCTTAGATACCTAAACCCTAAAAATTAAACTCATGTACCACGAACCAGTTTTTGAAAACATGATTTTTGAGAAGCCATAACCCTCAACCATGAACAGTTGGGATTTTTTAAATCCTAAACTCTGCAACTTTTTTAAAACCTCTATTTTTTAAACCCTAAACCTTGAAGCTGTTAGGATTCCTCAAAAACTCTAGAATTAAGCTTGAAAATTTCAAGATCTTAAACCCAAAATCGAATTAATGTTAAAACCTGAAATACTAAAAGCTGATATCTTAAAGCAAGTTGCAATTTTCCTAAAAGTCATAAATCATCGAACCCTAAACCCTAAAACCAAAAATTAAACCTTAAACCCTAAACCTTGATCGTTCCATACCCTGAGCCTTGAAGCCGTAATTGACTAAATTTCACTAAAGTCATTTAATCTTGAGCCCAAAAACCTAAATCCTAAACACTTGGAATCCCCTAAATCTTAAAACCCTCAACCTAGGAAACCTTAAAATAGTTAGATTTGAAAAAAGTCAAGTATTTTGAAAAACATGGATTTCACAAAATACAAGAATTTTGAAAACAAAATTTTCAAAAACTTGTTATTTTAGAAAAATTCACGACTTTTTTAAAAGTTGCAATTTTACACAAAGTTGTTATTTTTCAAAACATCAAAATTTTTAAAATGTTCAGATTTTTAAAAAAGTTGGGGTTTTCGAAAAATGAATATTTGGAAAAAGTCAAGATTTTTGAAAAGTTGGGATTTTTACATTTTTGAAGATGTATTTTTCAAAAACTCGACATTTTAAAAAAGTTAGGATTTTTCAAAAGACAGGATTTTTAAAAAAATTGAGATTTTCCAAAATGTTGTGATTGTGTCATTTAAAAAATCTTTGAAAATATACACTTTTTAAAAAATTATTATTATTTCAAAATCAGGAACCCTGACATTCTAAACAATAATCCCAAAACCCTAAATCCTTAACCATAAACCGTTAACCCTTAACACTGAAACCTAAACACTAAACCCTTAAACAATAAACCCAAATCCCTACATCACAAAAACCTAAACTCTAAACCCTAAACCCTAAACCCCTAACCCTGAGCCTTAAACCCTATACTCTAAACAGTGAACACTAAACCTTATAACCTTGACACGCGACGATGCCCGAAGCAAAAACCCTAATCCCTAAAAATTTCGCTGGAAAAATAAACCCTAAATTCATAACCCTGAACCTCGAACCCTTAGTCATAGACCCTCAACAATGAACACTGAGACCTAACCCCTAAAAACATTACTTTATCACTTTCAGAATCTTTGAAAATACATTAATTTTTTAAAATCAGGACTTTTTTTGAAATCTTGCTTCAAAATGCAAGCCCTAAAGCAAAAACCCTAAACCCTAAAACCTAATTATTAAACACTAAACTTGATCGTAGAACCCTGGGAGCCTTAAGAACTAATTACTTAATCCTAACCCGAATCTTGAGCCCAAAAACCTAAACCCTAAAACATTAAATCCCTAAATCCTAAGCCCTCAACCTAGATAGAAACCTTAAAATAGTTAGATTTGAAAAAGTTAGATTTTTAAATCTCTGGGATTCACAAACTTGAGATTTTCAAAAAAGTCACCGAATTTTTGAAAAAGTTAAAACTTTTAAATAAAGTTGTTATTTTTAAAAACATCAAGATTTAAAAAATTGTTTAGGACTTTGAAAACGTCAGATTTTCTTCAAACAAGTTGGGGTTGTTCGAAAAATGACTATTTGGAAAAAGTCAAGATTTTTGGAAAAGTTGGGATTTTACATTTGAAGATTGGATTTTTCAAAAACTCGACATTTTAAAAAAGTTAGGATTTTTCAAAAGACAGGATTTTTAAAAAAATGGAGACATTTTCCAAAAGGCGTGATTGGTCATTTAAAAAATTCTTTGAAAATATACACTTTTTAAAAAATTATTATTATTTCAAATAAGGAACCTTATCCTACCTCTATCAAGTTCTCCACAATGTTCTGCCTGCTTTTGAATATTACTGTTCGAGCCCCGGCCAGCGAACATAATGCCCAAAACCCGAAAGCGTAACCATTAAAACCGTTACCCTTAACACGAAACCTAAACACGAAACCCTTAAACAATTAAACCCAAAGCCCTACATCACAAAAACCTAAACGCTTAAACCCAAACCCTAAAACCCTAACCCGGCAGCCCTGAAACCTTACGGCGAAAAGTGCACCCTCCACCTTATACCTTGCCCGCGACGAGCCGAGCAAAAACCCTAATCCCTAAAATTCGCTGAAAAATAAACCCTAAATTCATAACCCTGAACCTCGAACCCTTTAAGTCCTAACCCTCAACAATGAACACTGAGACATAACACCCCTAACCACATTCCTTTATCACTTTCAGAATCTTTGAAAATACATTATTTTTTAAAATCAGTACTTTTTCTGAAATCTTGTTTTCAAAATGCAAAGCCTAAAGCCAAAAAAAACCAAACCCTAAACTTTAGGCGTAAATGCTAAATACCCTAAACCACAAACATCTGAAACATAGTCCAAAACCCAAAATCCTAACCATAATCCATAAACCTAAAATATGATCCATTATCCATGAACCCTAGCCCAACCTTAAACAATCAACCCCACTAACCCTTATCCTTTAAAAACTACCTCTATATATACATTGAACTATGAGCCCCTAAGCCAAACCCTAAACTTAGTCAAACCCTTTAGCTAGAGACTAAAAAACCCTAAACTCATACCCCAGAACCTAGAAAACCCTAACACAAACCCTCAACCATGAAATCTAAGACCTAAACCCCTAACCCTAACTTTAAGCTCTAATTGCTTCCTGAACCCCAAATGTTCAATCCTAAATACTAAAATCGTCAAGTCGTAACCCATCTTCCCTAAACCCTACAGTAAAACCAGTTCATAAATCCCAAATTTGGTTATTTTTAAACATCACGATTTAACATGTTGGGACTTGAAATGTTTCAGATTTTCAAATAATTGGGGTTTTTTGAAAAATTCAGGGATTTTTGAAGAGTTGGGTTTTTCACATTTTTGAATAGTTCAAATTTTTTAAAAGAGTCTAGA
>JAHRHJ020001192.1:0-30212 GCA_019776745.2 Taxus chinensis
AGATCTGGACCACTTTCCGATCACCAAGATCCCGGCTGGGCGAGGTGAGAGCGTGCGATGCGATGTGCAGAACTGGATCGCCGCGAGTATCTGAAGAGAGAAGAAAAAAAAATTGGCCGCGGAAATTGCTTTGGTACCAGACGTGGAGACCCTGCAACGGTATTTCACCAATCACAAGAATGCAACTAGAAATGGAAACAACTTGCAACGAGTCGCTAAAGCAAAAGAACTCGAAATGATGTTAAATCGCGGGCCTCTTCGAGGGGGCAACCTCCTTTGAGCGAGCGCAATACAATATATTCGTGGATGCTTCACTGAGCCTCAACACCTTCTTGTATACTAATTCCTGTTGAAGAAACTACCGCTTCCGCACACGCGGGATTGTTAAATATGCCGAAGGGACGACTTACAAAGCACGCGCGTCCGAAGTAACTAATCTGCTGCGAAGCAAATAGAAGGGTAGGAACATGGGTTCCTAACATCTACGAATGGAAACCAATCTCCCATAAGGACAGCGTGACAAACAACTCATGGCGGGTGCGATCATACCAGCGTTTGTGCACCGGATCCCATCAGAACTCCGCAGTTAAGCGCGCTTGGGCCAGAGTAGTACTGGGATGGGTGACCTCCCGGGAAGTCCCGGTGTCGCACCCTTTTTGGCTTTTACCAAGTACCTCCGAGCTTTCCTCGGACCCTGGCCCCGACCTCGCCTCCAAGATCGCATCGCACTCCCCCAACTTGCGTGCAATTACGGGTGACAACCATAGCCGGGGGTTTTCAGTGTTTTTTTTTTTAAAATAAAGGGTCTCTTGCAATGGATAGGAAAACGCTTCCTAAAACACGTTTAGTAATGGCAATTCGGGATTTGAGATGAAGAAAACGAGGATAACGGACTTGAACGGGGTTTTCGGCGCTTTCTGGGCAGCTTGAGGAATGGAGGAAAAATGCGATTCGGGGGCTGTAACGATAAGAACTGGAAATTGTTTCCTTGAGGGTAAAAGGGGCGGAATAGTGAGAGGAAGAGCGTGTGCGAATTTCGGGGCGAACGGGTAAAAAACGAAGAGGTCATAGCGAACCCTCAAAACATAGAAAATGGCGATTTCTGAGTGACAGGAGCGGAACCGGGTCTCGGGTCCTCAACGCAGGAAACGCGGGGACGGGGATTTCGGGTGTTCCGGGAAAGTTTCAGGGAAAACGGAACTAGTGTACGAAAGATATGGCTAAAATACCGGATTTCCTATGACTCGCGCGATTTTGAAACCCTGGCCGCGTCCGTGAACAGGGGCATTGTCAAGCACCCGCCGAAGATCCTGCACGCAGAGCAAGGAGGAAAGGTCGCGAGCGAACGATGAAGGATGATTTCCGAAGCTTCTGGCTCGGAGATGGGGACAACCGCCTGCAACTTTCAAGGTTGCCTGGCTCTAGCTAATGCCCGTGCCAAGTTTAGGAGTGCTTGCGATTTTCCCTCTCCTGGCGCTGGATGTCTGCAATCCTTGTTATTTCCCTGTAAAACGGTCATCTGGTTCCTACCCGAAATCGGCTGGCACGGTAACAGAATGCGAACGGAATGCAAAGTTGCTGGAAACGGCGCAGCCCACAACTTCCGCCCAGATCTGCAGAACGGAATGCAACAAGATCTGGACCACTTTCCGATCACCAAGATCCCGGCTGGGCGAGGTGAGAGCGTGCGATGCGATGTGCAGAATTGGATCGCCGCGAGTATCTGGAGAGAGAGGAACAAAAAACTGGCCGTGGAAATCGCTTTGGTACCAGACGTGGAGACCCTGCAACGCTGTTTCACCAACCACAGTAGTGCAACTAGAAATGGAAACAGCTTGCAACGAGCCGCCAACACAAAAGAACTCGAAATGATATTGAATCGCATGCCTCTTCGAGGGGGCAACCTCCTTCGAGCAAGCGCAACACAATATATTCGTGGATGCTCCACTGAGCCTCAACACCTTCTTATATACTGATTCCTACTGAAGAAACTACTGCTTCCCGCACACGTGGGATTGTTAAAATATGCCGAAGGGGCGACTCACAAAGCACATGCGTCCAAAGTAACTAATCTGCTATGAAGCAAACAGAAGGGTAGGAACACGGGTTCCTAACATCTACGAATGGAAACCAAATCTTGGTAGGGGAAGGAAATCTTGTGTTCTGCACAAAGAGTAGGTTTAAGAAAGAACCATGCAGAGGAAACACCATCCCTAACCTCTTTCTCGGAGCTCGGCACGACCATGGAGAGAACTTGTAGCTTAGACTTGCACAGATCCCCGTCTTGGAACCCTTAATCCTCTGCCGTGGCTACGTGGATGGTCGCGGTGGCTTACACCCATCTCCCATAAGGACAGCGTGACAAACAACTCATGGCGGGTGCGATCATACCAGCGTTTGTGCACCGGATCCCATCAGAACTCCGCAGTTAAGCGCGCTTGGGCCAGAGTAGTACTGGGATGGGTGACCTCCCGGGAAGTCCCGGTGTCGCACCCTTTTTGGCTTTTACCAAGTACCTCCGAGCTTTCCTCGGACCCTGGCCCCGACCTCGCCTCCAAGATCGCATCGCACTCCCCCAACTTGCGTGCAATTACGGGTGACAACCATAGCCGGGGGTTTTCAGTGTTTTTTTTTTTTTTTTTTTCCCTAAAATAAAGGGTCTCTTGCAATGGATAGGAAAACGCTTCCTAAAACACGTTTAGTAATGGCAATTCGGGATTTGAGATGAAGAAAACGAGGATAACGGACTTGAACGGGGTTTTCGGCGCTTTCTGGGCAGCTTGAATGGAGGAAAAATGCGATTCGGGGGCTGTAACGATAAGAACTGGAAATTGTTTCCTTGAGGGTAAAAGGGGCGGAATAGTGAGAGGAAGAGCGTGTGCGAATTTCGGGGCGAACGGGTAAAAAACGAAGAGGTCATAGCGAACCCTCAAAACATAGAAAATGGCGATTTCTGAGTGACAGGAGCGGAACCGGGTCTCGGGTCCTCAACGCAGGAAACGCGGGGACGGGGATTTCGGGTGTTCCGGGAAAGTTTCAGGGAAAACGGAACTAGTGTACGAAAGATATGGCTAAAATACCGGATTTCCTATGACTCGCGCGATTTTGAAACCCTGGCCGCGTCCGTGAACAGGGGCATTGTCAAGCACCCGCCGAAGATCCTGCACGCAGAGCAAGGAGGAAAGGTCGCGAGCGAACGATGAAGGATGATTTCCGAAGCTTCTGGCTCGGAGATGGGGACAACCGCCTGCAACTTTCAAGGTTGCCTGGCTCTAGCTAATGCCCGTGCCAAGTTTAGGAGTGCTTGCGATTTTCCCTCTCCTGGCGCTGGATGTCTGCAATCCTTGTTATTTCCCTGTAAAACGGTCATCTGGTTCCTACCCGAAATCGGCTGGCACGGTAACAGAATGCGAACGGAATGCAAAGTTGCTGGAAACGGCGCAGCCCACAACTTCCGCCCAGATCTGCAGAACGGAATGCAACAAGATCTGGACCACTTTCCGATCACCAAGATCCCGGCTGGGCGAGGTGAGAGCGTGCGATGCGATGTGCAGAATTGGATCGCCGCGAGTATCTGGAGAGAGAGGAACAAAAAACTGGCCGTGGAAATCGCTTTGGTACCAGACGTGGAGACCCTGCAACGCTGTTTCACCAACCACAGTAGTGCAACTAGAAATGGAAACAGCTTGCAACGAGCCGCCAACACAAAAGAACTCGAAATGATATTGAATCGCATGCCTCTTCGAGGGGGCAACCTCCTTCGAGCAAGCGCAACACAATATATTCGTGGATGCTCCACTGAGCCTCAACACCTTCTTATATACTGATTCCTACTGAAGAAACTACTGCTTCCCGCACACGTGGGATTGTTAAAATATGCCGAAGGGGCGACTCACAAAGCACATGCGTCCAAAGTAACTAATCTGCTATGAAGCAAACAGAAGGGTAGGAACACGGGTTCCTAACATCTACGAATGGAAACCAAATCTTGGTAGGGGAAGGAAATCTTGTGTTCTGCACAAAGAGTAGGTTTAAGAAAGAACCATGCAGAGGAAACACCATCCCTAACCTCTTTCTCGGAGCTCGGCACGACCATGGAGAGAACTTGTAGCTTAGACTTGCACAGATCCCCGTCTTGGAACCCTATCCTCTGCCGTGGCTACGTGGATGGTCGCGGTGGCTTACACCCATCTCCCATAAGGACAGCGTGACAAACAACTCATGGCGGGTGCGATCATACCAGCGTTTGTGCACCGGATCCCATCAGAACTCCGCAGTTAAGCGCGCTTGGGCCAGAGTAGTACTGGGATGGGTGACCTCCCGGGAAGTCCCGGTGTCGCACCCTTTTTGGCTTTTACCAAGTACCTCCGAGCTTTCCTCGGACCCTGGCCCCGACCTCGCCTCCAAGATCGCATCGCACTCCCCCAACTTGCGTGCAATTACGGGTGACAACCATAGCCGGGGGTTTTCAGTGTTTTTTTTTTTTTTTTTCCCCCTAAAATAAAGGGTCTCTTGCAATGGATAGGAAAACGCTTCCTAAAACACGTTTAGTAATGGCAATTCGGGATTTGAGATGAAGAAAACGAGGATAACGGACTTGAACGGGGTTTTCGGCGCTTTCTGGGCAGCTTGAATGGAGGAAAAATGCGATTCGGGGGCTGTAACGATAAGAACTGGAAATTGTTTCCTTGAGGGTAAAAGGGGCGGAATAGTGAGAGGAAGAGCGTGTGCGAATTTCGGGGCGAACGGGTAAAAAACGAAGAGGTCATAGCGAACCCTCAAAACATAGAAAATGGCGATTTCTGAGTGACAGGAGCGGAACCGGGTCTCGGGTCCTCAACGCAGGAAACGCGGGGACGGGGATTTCGGGTGTTCCGGGAAAGTTTCAGGGAAAACGGAACTAGTGTACGAAAGATATGGCTAAAATACCGGATTTCCTATGACTCGCGCGATTTTGAAACCCTGGCCGCGTCCGTGAACAGGGGCATTGTCAAGCACCCGCCGAAGATCCTGCACGCAGAGCAAGGAGGAAAGGTCGCGAGCGAACGATGAAGGATGATTTCCGAAGCTTCTGGCTCGGAGATGGGGACAACCGCCTGCAACTTTCAAGGTTGCCTGGCTCTAGCTAATGCCCGTGCCAAGTTTAGGAGTGCTTGCGATTTTCCCTCTCCTGGCGCTGGATGTCTGCAATCCTTGTTATTTCCCTGTAAAACGGTCATCTGGTTCCTACCCGAAATCGGCTGGCACGGTAACAGAATGCGAACGGAATGCAAAGTTGCTGGAAACGGCGCAGCCCACAACTTCCGCCCAGATCTGCAGAACGGAATGCAACAAGATCTGGACCACTTTCCGATCACCAAGATCCCGGCTGGGCGAGGTGAGAGCGTGCGATGCGATGTGCAGAATTGGATCGCCGCGAGTATCTGGAGAGAGAGGAACAAAAAACTGGCCGTGGAAATCGCTTTGGTACCAGACGCGGAGACCCTGCAACGCTGTTTCACCAACCACAGTAGTGCAACTAGAAATGGAAACAGCTTGCAACGAGCCGCCAACACAAAAGAACTCGAAATGATATTGAATCGCATGCCTCTTCGAGGGGGCAACCTCCTTCGAGCAAGCGCAACACAATATATTCGTGGATGCTCCACTGAGCCTCAACACCTTCTTATATACTGATTCCTACTGAAGAAACTACTGCTTCCCGCACACGTGGGATTGTTAAAATATGCCGAAGGGGCGACTCACAAAGCACATGCGTCCAAAGTAACTAATCTGCTATGAAGCAAACAGAAGGGTAGGAACACGGGTTCCTAACATCTACGAATGGAAACCAAATCTTGGTAGGGGAAGGAAATCTTGTGTTCTGCACAAAGAGTAGGTTTAAGAAAGAACCATGCAGAGGAAACACCATCCCTAACCTCTTTCTCGGAGCTCGGCACGACCATGGAGAGAACTTGTAGCTTAGACTTGCACAGATCCCCGTCTTGGAACCCTATCCTCTGCCGTGGCTACGTGGATGGTCGCGGTGGCTTACACCCATCTCCCATAAGGACAGCGTGACAAACAACTCATGGCGGGTGCGATCATACCAGCGTTTGTGCACCGGATCCCATCAGAACTCCGCAGTTAAGCGCGCTTGGGCCAGAGTAGTACTGGGATGGGTGACCTCCCGGGAAGTCCCGGTGTCGCACCCTTTTTGGCTTTTACCAAGTACCTCCGAGCTTTCCTCGGACCCTGGCCCCGACCTCGCCTCCAAGATCGCATCGCACTCCCCCAACTTGCGTGCAATTACGGGTGACAACCATAGCCGGGGGTTTTCAGTGTTTTTTTTTTTTTTTTCCCCCCTAAAATAAAGGGTCTCTTGCAATGGATAGGAAAACGCTTCCTAAAACACGTTTAGTAATGGCAATTCGGGATTTGAGATGAAGAAAACGAGGATAACGGACTTGAACGGGGTTTTCGGCGCTTTCTGGGCAGCTTGAATGGAGGAAAAATGCGATTCGGGGGCTGTAACGATAAGAACTGGAAATTGTTTCCTTGAGGGTAAAAGGGGCGGAATAGTGAGAGGAAGAGCGTGTGCGAATTTCGGGGCGAACGGGTAAAAAACGAAGAGGTCATAGCGAACCCTCAAAACATAGAAAATGGCGATTTCTGAGTGACAGGAGCGGAACCGGGTCTCGGGTCCTCAACGCAGGAAACGCGGGGACGGGGATTTCGGGTGTTCCGGGAAAGTTTCAGGGAAAACGGAACTAGTGTACGAAAGATATGGCTAAAATACCGGATTTCCTATGACTCGCGCGATTTTGAAACCCTGGCCGCGTCCGTGAACAGGGGCATTGTCAAGCACCCGCCGAAGATCCTGCACGCAGAGCAAGGAGGAAAGGTCGCGAGCGAACGATGAAGGATGATTTCCGAAGCTTCTGGCTCGGAGATGGGGACAACCGCCTGCAACTTTCAAGGTTGCCTGGCTCTAGCTAATGCCCGTGCCAAGTTTAGGAGTGCTTGCGATTTTCCCTCTCCTGGCGCTGGATGTCTGCAATCCTTGTTATTTCCCTGTAAAACGGTCATCTGGTTCCTACCCGAAATCGGCTGGCACGGTAACAGAATGCGAACGGAATGCAAAGTTGCTGGAAACGGCGCAGCCCACAACTTCCGCCCAGATCTGCAGAACGGAATGCAACAAGATCTGGACCACTTTCCGATCACCAAGATCCCGGCTGGGCGAGGTGAGAGCGTGCGATGCGATGTGCAGAATTGGATCGCCGCGAGTATCTGGAGAGAGAGGAACAAAAAACTGGCCGTGGAAATCGCTTTGGTACCAGACGCGGAGACCCTGCAACGCTGTTTCACCAACCACAGTAGTGCAACTAGAAATGGAAACAGCTTGCAACGAGCCGCCAACACAAAAGAACTCGAAATGATATTGAATCGCATGCCTCTTCGAGGGGGCAACCTCCTTCGAGCAAGCGCAACACAATATATTCGTGGATGCTCCACTGAGCCTCAACACCTTCTTATATACTGATTCCTACTGAAGAAACTACTGCTTCCCGCACACGTGGGATTGTTAAAATATGCCGAAGGGGCGACTCACAAAGCACATGCGTCCAAAGTAACTAATCTGCTATGAAGCAAACAGAAGGGTAGGAACACGGGTTCCTAACATCTACGAATGGAAACCAAATCTTGGTAGGGGAAGGAAATCTTGTGTTCTGCACAAAGAGTAGGTTTAAGAAAGAACCATGCAGAGGAAACACCATCCCTAACCTCTTTCTCGGAGCTCGGCACGACCATGGAGAGAACTTGTAGCTTAGACTTGCACAGATCCCCGTCTTGGAACCCTATCCTCTGCCGTGGCTACGTGGATGGTCGCGGTGGCTTACACCCATCTCCCATAAGGACAGCGTGACAAACAACTCATGGCGGGTGCGATCATACCAGCGTTTGTGCACCGGATCCCATCAGAACTCCGCAGTTAAGCGCGCTTGGGCCAGAGTAGTACTGGGATGGGTGACCTCCCGGGAAGTCCCGGTGTCGCACCCTTTTTGGCTTTTACCAAGTACCTCCGAGCTTTCCTCGGACCCTGGCCCCGACCTCGCCTCCAAGATCGCATCGCACTCCCCCAACTTGCGTGCAATTACGGGTGACAACCATAGCCGGGGGTTTTCAGTGTTTTTTTTTTTTTTTTTTCCCCCTAAAATAAAGGGTCTCTTGCAATGGATAGGAAAACGCTTCCTAAAACACGTTTAGTAATGGCAATTCGGGATTTGAGATGAAGAAAACGAGGATAACGGACTTGAACGGGGTTTTCGGCGCTTTCTGGGCAGCTTGAATGGAGGAAAAATGCGATTCGGGGGCTGTAACGATAAGAACTGGAAATTGTTTCCTTGAGGGTAAAAGGGGCGGAATAGTGAGAGGAAGAGCGTGTGCGAATTTCGGGGCGAACGGGTAAAAAACGAAGAGGTCATAGCGAACCCTCAAAACATAGAAAATGGCGATTTCTGAGTGACAGGAGCGGAACCGGGTCTCGGGTCCTCAACGCAGGAAACGCGGGGACGGGGATTTCGGGTGTTCCGGGAAAGTTTCAGGGAAAACGGAACTAGTGTACGAAAGATATGGCTAAAATACCGGATTTCCTATGACTCGCGCGATTTTGAAACCCTGGCCGCGTCCGTGAACAGGGGCATTGTCAAGCACCCGCCGAAGATCCTGCACGCAGAGCAAGGAGGAAAGGTCGCGAGCGAACGATGAAGGATGATTTCCGAAGCTTCTGGCTCGGAGATGGGGACAACCGCCTGCAACTTTCAAGGTTGCCTGGCTCTAGCTAATGCCCGTGCCAAGTTTAGGAGTGCTTGCGATTTTCCCTCTCCTGGCGCTGGATGTCTGCAATCCTTGTTATTTCCCTGTAAAACGGTCATCTGGTTCCTACCCGAAATCGGCTGGCACGGTAACAGAATGCGAACGGAATGCAAAGTTGCTGGAAACGGCGCAGCCCACAACTTCCGCCCAGATCTGCAGAACGGAATGCAACAAGATCTGGACCACTTTCCGATCACCAAGATCCCGGCTGGGCGAGGTGAGAGCGTGCGATGCGATGTGCAGAATTGGATCGCCGCGAGTATCTGGAGAGAGAGGAACAAAAAACTGGCCGTGGAAATCGCTTTGGTACCAGACGCGGAGACCCTGCAACGCTGTTTCACCAACCACAGTAGTGCAACTAGAAATGGAAACAGCTTGCAACGAGCCGCCAACACAAAAGAACTCGAAATGATATTGAATCGCATGCCTCTTCGAGGGGGCAACCTCCTTCGAGCAAGCGCAACACAATATATTCGTGGATGCTCCACTGAGCCTCAACACCTTCTTATATACTGATTCCTACTGAAGAAACTACTGCTTCCCGCACACGTGGGATTGTTAAAATATGCCGAAGGGGCGACTCACAAAGCACATGCGTCCAAAGTAACTAATCTGCTATGAAGCAAACAGAAGGGTAGGAACACGGGTTCCTAACATCTACGAATGGAAACCAAATCTTGGTAGGGGAAGGAAATCTTGTGTTCTGCACAAAGAGTAGGTTTAAGAAAGAACCATGCAGAGGAAACACCATCCCTAACCTCTTTCTCGGAGCTCGGCACGACCATGGAGAGAACTTGTAGCTTAGACTTGCACAGATCCCCGTCTTGGAACCCTATCCTCTGCCGTGGCTACGTGGATGGTCGCGGTGGCTTACACCCATCTCCCATAAGGACAGCGTGACAAACAACTCATGGCGGGTGCGATCATACCAGCGTTTGTGCACCGGATCCCATCAGAACTCCGCAGTTAAGCGCGCTTGGGCCAGAGTAGTACTGGGATGGGTGACCTCCCGGGAAGTCCCGGTGTCGCACCCTTTTTGGCTTTTACCAAGTACCTCCGAGCTTTCCTCGGACCCTGGCCCCGACCTCGCCTCCAAGATCGCATCGCACTCCCCCAACTTGCGTGCAATTACGGGTGACAACCATAGCCGGGGGTTTTCAGTGTTTTTTTTTTTTTTTTTCCCCCCCCTAAAATAAAGGGTCTCTTGCAATGGATAGGAAAACGCTTCCTAAAACACGTTTAGTAATGGCAATTCGGGATTTGAGATGAAGAAAACGAGGATAACGGACTTGAACGGGGTTTTCGGCGCTTTCTGGGCAGCTTGAATGGAGGAAAAATGCGATTCGGGGGCTGTAACGATAAGAACTGGAAATTGTTTCCTTGAGGGTAAAAGGGGCGGAATAGTGAGAGGAAGAGCGTGTGCGAATTTCGGGGCGAACGGGTAAAAAACGAAGAGGTCATAGCGAACCCTCAAAACATAGAAAATGGCGATTTCTGAGTGACAGGAGCGGAACCGGGTCTCGGGTCCTCAACGCAGGAAACGCGGGGACGGGGATTTCGGGTGTTCCGGGAAAGTTTCAGGGAAAACGGAACTAGTGTACGAAAGATATGGCTAAAATACCGGATTTCCTATGACTCGCGCGATTTTGAAACCCTGGCCGCGTCCGTGAACAGGGGCATTGTCAAGCACCCGCCGAAGATCCTGCACGCAGAGCAAGGAGGAAAGGTCGCGAGCGAACGATGAAGGATGATTTCCGAAGCTTCTGGCTCGGAGATGGGGACAACCGCCTGCAACTTTCAAGGTTGCCTGGCTCTAGCTAATGCCCGTGCCAAGTTTAGGAGTGCTTGCGATTTTCCCTCTCCTGGCGCTGGATGTCTGCAATCCTTGTTATTTCCCTGTAAAACGGTCATCTGGTTCCTACCCGAAATCGGCTGGCACGGTAACAGAATGCGAACGGAATGCAAAGTTGCTGGAAACGGCGCAGCCCACAACTTCCGCCCAGATCTGCAGAACGGAATGCAACAAGATCTGGACCACTTTCCGATCACCAAGATCCCGGCTGGGCGAGGTGAGAGCGTGCGATGCGATGTGCAGAATTGGATCGCCGCGAGTATCTGGAGAGAGAGGAACAAAAAACTGGCCGTGGAAATCGCTTTGGTACCAGACGCGGAGACCCTGCAACGCTGTTTCACCAACCACAGTAGTGCAACTAGAAATGGAAACAGCTTGCAACGAGCCGCCAACACAAAAGAACTCGAAATGATATTGAATCGCATGCCTCTTCGAGGGGGCAACCTCCTTCGAGCAAGCGCAACACAATATATTCGTGGATGCTCCACTGAGCCTCAACACCTTCTTATATACTGATTCCTACTGAAGAAACTACTGCTTCCCGCACACGTGGGATTGTTAAAATATGCCGAAGGGGCGACTCACAAAGCACATGCGTCCAAAGTAACTAATCTGCTATGAAGCAAACAGAAGGGTAGGAACACGGGTTCCTAACATCTACGAATGGAAACCAAATCTTGGTAGGGGAAGGAAATCTTGTGTTCTGCACAAAGAGTAGGTTTAAGAAAGAACCATGCAGAGGAAACACCATCCCTAACCTCTTTCTCGGAGCTCGGCACGACCATGGAGAGAACTTGTAGCTTAGACTTGCACAGATCCCCGTCTTGGAACCCTATCCTCTGCCGTGGCTACGTGGATGGTCGCGGTGGCTTACACCCATCTCCCATAAGGACAGCGTGACAAACAACTCATGGCGGGTGCGATCATACCAGCGTTTGTGCACCGGATCCCATCAGAACTCCGCAGTTAAGCGCGCTTGGGCCAGAGTAGTACTGGGATGGGTGACCTCCCGGGAAGTCCCGGTGTCGCACCCTTTTTGGCTTTTACCAAGTACCTCCGAGCTTTCCTCGGACCCTGGCCCCGACCTCGCCTCCAAGATCGCATCGCACTCCCCCAACTTGCGTGCAATTACGGGTGACAACCATAGCCGGGGGTTTTCAGTGTTTTTTTTTTTTTTTTTTTCCCCCCCCCTAAAATAAAGGGTCTCTTGCAATGGATAGGAAAACGCTTCCTAAAACACGTTTAGTAATGGCAATTCGGGATTTGAGATGAAGAAAACGAGGATAACGGACTTGAACGGGGTTTTCGGCGCTTTCTGGGCAGCTTGAATGGAGGAAAAATGCGATTCGGGGGCTGTAACGATAAGAACTGGAAATTGTTTCCTTGAGGGTAAAAGGGGCGGAATAGTGAGAGGAAGAGCGTGTGCGAATTTCGGGGCGAACGGGTAAAAAACGAAGAGGTCATAGCGAACCCTCAAAACATAGAAAATGGCGATTTCTGAGTGACAGGAGCGGAACCGGGTCTCGGGTCCTCAACGCAGGAAACGCGGGGACGGGGATTTCGGGTGTTCCGGGAAAGTTTCAGGGAAAACGGAACTAGTGTACGAAAGATATGGCTAAAATACCGGATTTCCTATGACTCGCGCGATTTTGAAACCCTGGCCGCGTCCGTGAACAGGGGCATTGTCAAGCACCCGCCGAAGATCCTGCACGCAGAGCAAGGAGGAAAGGTCGCGAGCGAACGATGAAGGATGATTTCCGAAGCTTCTGGCTCGGAGATGGGGACAACCGCCTGCAACTTTCAAGGTTGCCTGGCTCTAGCTAATGCCCGTGCCAAGTTTAGGAGTGCTTGCGATTTTCCCTCTCCTGGCGCTGGATGTCTGCAATCCTTGTTATTTCCCTGTAAAACGGTCATCTGGTTCCTACCCGAAATCGGCTGGCACGGTAACAGAATGCGAACGGAATGCAAAGTTGCTGGAAACGGCGCAGCCCACAACTTCCGCCCAGATCTGCAGAACGGAATGCAACAAGATCTGGACCACTTTCCGATCACCAAGATCCCGGCTGGGCGAGGTGAGAGCGTGCGATGCGATGTGCAGAATTGGATCGCCGCGAGTATCTGGAGAGAGAGGAACAAAAAACTGGCCGTGGAAATCGCTTTGGTACCAGACGCGGAGACCCTGCAACGCTGTTTCACCAACCACAGTAGTGCAACTAGAAATGGAAACAGCTTGCAACGAGCCGCCAACACAAAAGAACTCGAAATGATATTGAATCGCATGCCTCTTCGAGGGGGCAACCTCCTTCGAGCAAGCGCAACACAATATATTCGTGGATGCTCCACTGAGCCTCAACACCTTCTTATATACTGATTCCTACTGAAGAAACTACTGCTTCCCGCACACGTGGGATTGTTAAAATATGCCGAAGGGGCGACTCACAAAGCACATGCGTCCAAAGTAACTAATCTGCTATGAAGCAAACAGAAGGGTAGGAACACGGGTTCCTAACATCTACGAATGGAAACCAAATCTTGGTAGGGGAAGGAAATCTTGTGTTCTGCACAAAGAGTAGGTTTAAGAAAGAACCATGCAGAGGAAACACCATCCCTAACCTCTTTCTCGGAGCTCGGCACGACCATGGAGAGAACTTGTAGCTTAGACTTGCACAGATCCCCGTCTTGGAACCCTATCCTCTGCCGTGGCTACGTGGATGGTCGCGGTGGCTTACACCCATCTCCCATAAGGACAGCGTGACAAACAACTCATGGCGGGTGCGATCATACCAGCGTTTGTGCACCGGATCCCATCAGAACTCCGCAGTTAAGCGCGCTTGGGCCAGAGTAGTACTGGGATGGGTGACCTCCCGGGAAGTCCCGGTGTCGCACCCTTTTTGGCTTTTACCAAGTACCTCCGAGCTTTCCTCGGACCCTGGCCCCGACCTCGCCTCCAAGATCGCATCGCACTCCCCCAACTTGCGTGCAATTACGGGTGACAACCATAGCCGGGGGTTTTCAGTGTTTTTTTTTTTTTTTTTTCCCCCCCCCTAAAATAAAGGGTCTCTTGCAATGGATAGGAAAACGCTTCCTAAAACACGTTTAGTAATGGCAATTCGGGATTTGAGATGAAGAAAACGAGGATAACGGACTTGAACGGGGTTTTCGGCGCTTTCTGGGCAGCTCGAATGGAGGAAAAATGCGATTCGGGGGCTGTAACGATAAGAACTGGAAATTGTTTCCTTGAGGGTAAAAGGGGCGGAATAGTGAGAGGAAGAGCGTGTGCGAATTTCGGGGCGAACGGGTAAAAAACGAAGAGGTCATAGCGAACCCTCAAAACATAGAAAATGGCGATTTCTGAGTGACAGGAGCGGAACCGGGTCTCGGGTCCTCAACGCAGGAAACGCGGGGACGGGGATTTCGGGTGTTCCGGGAAAGTTTCAGGGAAAACGGAACTAGTGTACGAAAGATATGGCTAAAATACCGGATTTCCTATGACTCGCGCGATTTTGAAACCCTGGCCGCGTCCGTGAACAGGGGCATTGTCAAGCACCCGCCGAAGATCCTGCACGCAGAGCAAGGAGGAAAGGTCGCGAGCGAACGATGAAGGATGATTTCCGAAGCTTCTGGCTCGGAGATGGGGACAACCGCCTGCAACTTTCAAGGTTGCCTGGCTCTAGCTAATGCCCGTGCCAAGTTTAGGAGTGCTTGCGATTTTCCCTCTCCTGGCGCTGGATGTCTGCAATCCTTGTTATTTCCCTGTAAAACGGTCATCTGGTTCCTACCCGAAATCGGCTGGCACGGTAACAGAATGCGAACGGAATGCAAAGTTGCTGGAAACGGCGCAGCCCACAACTTCCGCCCAGATCTGCAGAACGGAATGCAACAAGATCTGGACCACTTTCCGATCACCAAGATCCCGGCTGGGCGAGGTGAGAGCGTGCGATGCGATGTGCAGAATTGGATCGCCGCGAGTATCTGGAGAGAGAGGAACAAAAAACTGGCCGTGGAAATCGCTTTGGTACCAGACGCGGAGACCCTGCAACGCTGTTTCACCAACCACAGTAGTGCAACTAGAAATGGAAACAGCTTGCAACGAGCCGCCAACACAAAAGAACTCGAAATGATATTGAATCGCATGCCTCTTCGAGGGGGCAACCTCCTTCGAGCAAGCGCAACACAATATATTCGTGGATGCTCCACTGAGCCTCAACACCTTCTTATATACTGATTCCTACTGAAGAAACTACTGCTTCCCGCACACGTGGGATTGTTAAAATATGCCGAAGGGGCGACTCACAAAGCACATGCGTCCAAAGTAACTAATCTGCTATGAAGCAAACAGAAGGGTAGGAACACGGGTTCCTAACATCTACGAATGGAAACCAAATCTCGGTAGGGGAAGGAAATCTTGTGTTCTGCACAAAGAGTAGGTTTAAGAAAGAACCATGCAGAGGAAACACCATCCCTAACCTCTTTCTCGGAGCTCGGCACGACCATGGAGAGAACTTGTAGCTTAGACTTGCACAGATCCCCGTCTTGGAACCCTATCCTCTGCCGTGGCTACGTGGATGGTCGCGGTGGCTTACACCCATCTCCCATAAGGACAGCGTGACAAACAACTCATGGCGGGTGCGATCATACCAGCGTTTGTGCACCGGATCCCATCAGAACTCCGCAGTTAAGCGCGCTTGGGCCAGAGTAGTACTGGGATGGGTGACCTCCCGGGAAGTCCCGGTGTCGCACCCTTTTTGGCTTTTACCAAGTACCTCCGAGCTTTCCTCGGACCCTGGCCCCGACCTCGCCTCCAAGATCGCATCGCACTCCCCCAACTTGCGTGCAATTACGGGTGACAACCATAGCCGGGGGTTTTCAGTGTTTTTTTTTTTTTTTTTCCCCCCCCCTAAAATAAAGGGTCTCTTGCAATGGATAGGAAAACGCTTCCTAAAACACGTTTAGTAATGGCAATTCGGGATTTGAGATGAAGAAAACGAGGATAACGGACTTGAACGGGGTTTTCGGCGCTTTCTGGGCAGCTCGAATGGAGGAAAAATGCGATTCGGGGGCTGTAACGATAAGAACTGGAAATTGTTTCCTTGAGGGTAAAAGGGGCGGAATAGTGAGAGGAAGAGCGTGTGCGAATTTCGGGGCGAACGGGTAAAAAACGAAGAGGTCATAGCGAACCCTCAAAACATAGAAAATGGCGATTTCTGAGTGACAGGAGCGGAACCGGGTCTCGGGTCCTCAACGCAGGAAACGCGGGGACGGGGATTTCGGGTGTTCCGGGAAAGTTTCAGGGAAAACGGAACTAGTGTACGAAAGATATGGCTAAAATACCGGATTTCCTATGACTCGCGCGATTTTGAAACCCTGGCCGCGTCCGTGAACAGGGGCATTGTCAAGCACCCGCCGAAGATCCTGCACGCAGAGCAAGGAGGAAAGGTCGCGAGCGAACGATGAAGGATGATTTCCGAAGCTTCTGGCTCGGAGATGGGGACAACCGCCTGCAACTTTCAAGGTTGCCTGGCTCTAGCTAATGCCCGTGCCAAGTTTAGGAGTGCTTGCGATTTTCCCTCTCCTGGCGCTGGATGTCTGCAATCCTTGTTATTTCCCTGTAAAACGGTCATCTGGTTCCTACCCGAAATCGGCTGGCACGGTAACAGAATGCGAACGGAATGCAAAGTTGCTGGAAACGGCGCAGCCCACAACTTCCGCCCAGATCTGCAGAACGGAATGCAACAAGATCTGGACCACTTTCCGATCACCAAGATCCCGGCTGGGCGAGGTGAGAGCGTGCGATGCGATGTGCAGAATTGGATCGCCGCGAGTATCTGGAGAGAGAGGAACAAAAAACTGGCCGTGGAAATCGCTTTGGTACCAGACGCGGAGACCCTGCAACGCTGTTTCACCAACCACAGTAGTGCAACTAGAAATGGAAACAGCTTGCAACGAGCCGCCAACACAAAAGAACTCGAAATGATATTGAATCGCATGCCTCTTCGAGGGGGCAACCTCCTTCGAGCAAGCGCAACACAATATATTCGTGGATGCTCCACTGAGCCTCAACACCTTCTTATATACTGATTCCTACTGAAGAAACTACTGCTTCCCGCACACGTGGGATTGTTAAAATATGCCGAAGGGGCGACTCACAAAGCACATGCGTCCAAAGTAACTAATCTGCTATGAAGCAAACAGAAGGGTAGGAACACGGGTTCCTAACATCTACGAATGGAAACCAAATCTCGGTAGGGGAAGGAAATCTTGTGTTCTGCACAAAGAGTAGGTTTAAGAAAGAACCATGCAGAGGAAACACCATCCCTAACCTCTTTCTCGGAGCTCGGCACGACCATGGAGAGAACTTGTAGCTTAGACTTGCACAGATCCCCGTCTTGGAACCCTATCCTCTGCCGTGGCTACGTGGATGGTCGCGGTGGCTTACACCCATCTCCCATAAGGACAGCGTGACAAACAACTCATGGCGGGTGCGATCATACCAGCGTTTGTGCACCGGATCCCATCAGAACTCCGCAGTTAAGCGCGCTTGGGCCAGAGTAGTACTGGGATGGGTGACCTCCCGGGAAGTCCCGGTGTCGCACCCTTTTTGGCTTTTACCAAGTACCTCCGAGCTTTCCTCGGACCCTGGCCCCGACCTCGCCTCCAAGATCGCATCGCACTCCCCCAACTTGCGTGCAATTACGGGTGACAACCATAGCCGGGGGTTTTCAGTGTTTTTTTTTTTTTTTCCCCCCCCCCTAAAATAAAGGGTCTCTTGCAATGGATAGGAAAACGCTTCCTAAAACACGTTTAGTAATGGCAATTCGGGATTTGAGATGAAGAAAACGAGGATAACGGACTTGAACGGGGTTTTCGGCGCTTTCTGGGCAGCTCGAATGGAGGAAAAATGCGATTCGGGGGCTGTAACGATAAGAACTGGAAATTGTTTCCTTGAGGGTAAAAGGGGCGGAATAGTGAGAGGAAGAGCGTGTGCGAATTTCGGGGCGAACGGGTAAAAAACGAAGAGGTCATAGCGAACCCTCAAAACATAGAAAATGGCGATTTCTGAGTGACAGGAGCGGAACCGGGTCTCGGGTCCTCAACGCAGGAAACGCGGGGACGGGGATTTCGGGTGTTCCGGGAAAGTTTCAGGGAAAACGGAACTAGTGTACGAAAGATATGGCTAAAATACCGGATTTCCTATGACTCGCGCGATTTTGAAACCCTGGCCGCGTCCGTGAACAGGGGCATTGTCAAGCACCCGCCGAAGATCCTGCACGCAGAGCAAGGAGGAAAGGTCGCGAGCGAACGATGAAGGATGATTTCCGAAGCTTCTGGCTCGGAGATGGGGACAACCGCCTGCAACTTTCAAGGTTGCCTGGCTCTAGCTAATGCCCGTGCCAAGTTTAGGAGTGCTTGCGATTTTCCCTCTCCTGGCGCTGGATGTCTGCAATCCTTGTTATTTCCCTGTAAAACGGTCATCTGGTTCCTACCCGAAATCGGCTGGCACGGTAACAGAATGCGAACGGAATGCAAAGTTGCTGGAAACGGCGCAGCCCACAACTTCCGCCCAGATCTGCAGAACGGAATGCAACAAGATCTGGACCACTTTCCGATCACCAAGATCCCGGCTGGGCGAGGTGAGAGCGTGCGATGCGATGTGCAGAATTGGATCGCCGCGAGTATCTGGAGAGAGAGGAACAAAAAACTGGCCGTGGAAATCGCTTTGGTACCAGACGCGGAGACCCTGCAACGCTGTTTCACCAACCACAGTAGTGCAACTAGAAATGGAAACAGCTTGCAACGAGCCGCCAACACAAAAGAACTCGAAATGATATTGAATCGCATGCCTCTTCGAGGGGGCAACCTCCTTCGAGCAAGCGCAACACAATATATTCGTGGATGCTCCACTGAGCCTCAACACCTTCTTATATACTGATTCCTACTGAAGAAACTACTGCTTCCCGCACACGTGGGATTGTTAAAATATGCCGAAGGGGCGACTCACAAAGCACATGCGTCCAAAGTAACTAATCTGCTATGAAGCAAACAGAAGGGTAGGAACACGGGTTCCTAACATCTACGAATGGAAACCAAATCTCGGTAGGGGAAGGAAATCTTGTGTTCTGCACAAAGAGTAGGTTTAAGAAAGAACCATGCAGAGGAAACACCATCCCTAACCTCTTTCTCGGAGCTCGGCACGACCATGGAGAGAACTTGTAGCTTAGACTTGCACAGATCCCCGTCTTGGAACCCTATCCTCTGCCGTGGCTACGTGGATGGTCGCGGTGGCTTACACCCATCTCCCATAAGGACAGCGTGACAAACAACTCATGGCGGGTGCGATCATACCAGCGTTTGTGCACCGGATCCCATCAGAACTCCGCAGTTAAGCGCGCTTGGGCCAGAGTAGTACTGGGATGGGTGACCTCCCGGGAAGTCCCGGTGTCGCACCCTTTTTGGCTTTTACCAAGTACCTCCGAGCTTTCCTCGGACCCTGGCCCCGACCTCGCCTCCAAGATCGCATCGCACTCCCCCAACTTGCGTGCAATTACGGGTGACAACCATAGCCGGGGGTTTTCAGTGTTTTTTTTTTTTTTTTTTCCCCCTAAAATAAAGGGTCTCTTGCAATGGATAGGAAAACGCTTCCTAAAACACGTTTAGTAATGGCAATTCGGGATTTGAGATGAAGAAAACGAGGATAACGGACTTGAACGGGGTTTTCGGCGCTTTCTGGGCAGCTCGAATGGAGGAAAAATGCGATTCGGGGGCTGTAACGATAAGAACTGGAAATTGTTTCCTTGAGGGTAAAAGGGGCGGAATAGTGAGAGGAAGAGCGTGTGCGAATTTCGGGGCGAACGGGTAAAAAACGAAGAGGTCATAGCGAACCCTCAAAACATAGAAAATGGCGATTTCTGAGTGACAGGAGCGGAACCGGGTCTCGGGTCCTCAACGCAGGAAACGCGGGGACGGGGATTTCGGGTGTTCCGGGAAAGTTTCAGGGAAAACGGAACTAGTGTACGAAAGATATGGCTAAAATACCGGATTTCCTATGACTCGCGCGATTTTGAAACCCTGGCCGCGTCCGTGAACAGGGGCATTGTCAAGCACCCGCCGAAGATCCTGCACGCAGAGCAAGGAGGAAAGGTCGCGAGCGAACGATGAAGGATGATTTCCGAAGCTTCTGGCTCGGAGATGGGGACAACCGCCTGCAACTTTCAAGGTTGCCTGGCTCTAGCTAATGCCCGTGCCAAGTTTAGGAGTGCTTGCGATTTTCCCTCTCCTGGCGCTGGATGTCTGCAATCCTTGTTATTTCCCTGTAAAACGGTCATCTGGTTCCTACCCGAAATCGGCTGGCACGGTAACAGAATGCGAACGGAATGCAAAGTTGCTGGAAACGGCGCAGCCCACAACTTCCGCCCAGATCTGCAGAACGGAATGCAACAAGATCTGGACCACTTTCCGATCACCAAGATCCCGGCTGGGCGAGGTGAGAGCGTGCGATGCGATGTGCAGAATTGGATCGCCGCGAGTATCTGGAGAGAGAGGAACAAAAAACTGGCCGTGGAAATCGCTTTGGTACCAGACGCGGAGACCCTGCAACGCTGTTTCACCAACCACAGTAGTGCAACTAGAAATGGAAACAGCTTGCAACGAGCCGCCAACACAAAAGAACTCGAAATGATATTGAATCGCATGCCTCTTCGAGGGGGCAACCTCCTTCGAGCAAGCGCAACACAATATATTCGTGGATGCTCCACTGAGCCTCAACACCTTCTTATATACTGATTCCTACTGAAGAAACTACTGCTTCCCGCACACGTGGGATTGTTAAAATATGCCGAAGGGGCGACTCACAAAGCACATGCGTCCAAAGTAACTAATCTGCTATGAAGCAAACAGAAGGGTAGGAACACGGGTTCCTAACATCTACGAATGGAAACCAAATCTCGGTAGGGGAAGGAAATCTTGTGTTCTGCACAAAGAGTAGGTTTAAGAAAGAACCATGCAGAGGAAACACCATCCCTAACCTCTTTCTCGGAGCTCGGCACGACCATGGAGAGAACTTGTAGCTTAGACTTGCACAGATCCCCGTCTTGGAACCCTATCCTCTGCCGTGGCTACGTGGATGGTCGCGGTGGCTTACACCCATCTCCCATAAGGACAGCGTGACAAACAACTCATGGCGGGTGCGATCATACCAGCGTTTGTGCACCGGATCCCATCAGAACTCCGCAGTTAAGCGCGCTTGGGCCAGAGTAGTACTGGGATGGGTGACCTCCCGGGAAGTCCCGGTGTCGCACCCTTTTTGGCTTTTACCAAGTACCTCCGAGCTTTCCTCGGACCCTGGCCCCGACCTCGCCTCCAAGATCGCATCGCACTCCCCCAACTTGCGTGCAATTACGGGTGACAACCATAGCCGGGGGTTTTCAGTGTTTTTTTTTTTTTTTTTTCCCCCTAAAATAAAGGGTCTCTTGCAATGGATAGGAAAACGCTTCCTAAAACACGTTTAGTAATGGCAATTCGGGATTTGAGATGAAGAAAACGAGGATAACGGACTTGAACGGGGTTTTCGGCGCTTTCTGGGCAGCTCGAATGGAGGAAAAATGCGATTCGGGGGCTGTAACGATAAGAACTGGAAATTGTTTCCTTGAGGGTAAAAGGGGCGGAATAGTGAGAGGAAGAGCGTGTGCGAATTTCGGGGCGAACGGGTAAAAAACGAAGAGGTCATAGCGAACCCTCAAAACATAGAAAATGGCGATTTCTGAGTGACAGGAGCGGAACCGGGTCTCGGGTCCTCAACGCAGGAAACGCGGGGACGGGGATTTCGGGTGTTCCGGGAAAGTTTCAGGGAAAACGGAACTAGTGTACGAAAGATATGGCTAGAATACCGGATTTCCTATGACTCGCGCGATTTTGAAACCCTGGCCGCGTCCGTGAACAGGGGCATTGTCAAGCACCCGCCGAAGATCCTGCACGCAGAGCAAGGAGGAAAGGTCGCGAGCGAACGATGAAGGATGATTTCCGAAGCTTCTGGCTCGGAGATGGGGACAACCGCCTGCAACTTTCAAGGTTGCCTGGCTCTAGCTAATGCCCGTGCCAAGTTTAGGAGTGCTTGCGATTTTCCCTCTCCTGGCGCTGGATGTCTGCAATCCTTGTTATTTCCCTGTAAAACGGTCATCTGGTTCCTACCCGAAATCGGCTGGCACGGTAACAGAATGCGAACGGAATGCAAAGTTGCTGGAAACGGCGCAGCCCACAACTTCCGCCCAGATCTGCAGAACGGAATGCAACAAGATCTGGACCACTTTCCGATCACCAAGATCCCGGCTGGGCGAGGTGAGAGCGTGCGATGCGATGTGCAGAATTGGATCGCCGCGAGTATCTGGAGAGAGAGGAACAAAAAACTGGCCGTGGAAATCGCTTTGGTACCAGACGCGGAGACCCTGCAACGCTGTTTCACCAACCACAGTAGTGCAACTAGAAATGGAAACAGCTTGCAACGAGCCGCCAACACAAAAGAACTCGAAATGATATTGAATCGCATGCCTCTTCGAGGGGGCAACCTCCTTCGAGCAAGCGCAACACAATATATTCGTGGATGCTCCACTGAGCCTCAACACCTTCTTATATACTGATTCCTACTGAAGAAACTACTGCTTCCCGCACACGTGGGATTGTTAAAATATGCCGAAGGGGCGACTCACAAAGCACATGTGTCCAAAGTAACTAATCTGCTATGAAGCAAACAGAAGGGTAGGAACACGGGTTCCTAACATCTACGAATGGAAACCAAATCTTGGTAGGGGAAGGAAATCTTGTGTTCTGCACAAAGAGTAGGTTTAAGAAAGAACCATGCAGAGGAAACACCATCCCTAACCTCTTTCTCGGAGCTCGGCACGACCATGGAGAGAACTTGTAGCTTAGACTTGCACAAATCCCCGTCTTGGAACCCTATCCTCTGCCGTGGCTACGTGGATGGTCGCGGTGGCTTACACCCATCTCCCATAAGGACAGCGTGACAAACAACTCATGGCGGGTGCGATCATACCAGCGTTTGTGCACCGGATCCCATCAGAACTCCGCAGTTAAGCGCGCTTGGGCCAGAGTAGTACTGGGATGGGTGACCTCCCGGGAAGTCCCGGTGTCGCACCCTTTTTGGCTTTTACCAAGTACCTCCGAGCTTTCCTCGGACCCTGGCCCCGACCTCGCCTCCAAGATCGCATCGCACTCCCCCAACTTGCGTGCAATTACGGGTGACAACCATAGCCGGGGGTTTTCAGTGTTTTTTTTTTTTTTCCCCCTAAAATAAAGGGTCTCTTGCAATGGATAGGAAAACGCTTCCTAAAACACGTTTAGTAATGGCAATTCGGGATTTGAGATGAAGAAAACGAGGATAACGGACTTGAACGGGGTTTTCGGCGCTTTCTGGGCAGCTTGAATGGAGGAAAAATGCGATTCGGGGGCTGTAACGATAAGAACTGGAAATTGTTTCCTTGAGGGTAAAAGGGGCGGAATAGTGAGAGGAAGAGCGTGTGCGAATTTCGGGGCGAACGGGTAAAAAACGAAGAGGTCATAGCGAACCCTCAAAACATAGAAAATGGCGATTTCTGAGTGACAGGAGCGGAACCGGGTCTCGGGTCCTCAACGCAGGAAACGCGGGGACGGGGATTTCGGGTGTTCCGGGAAAGTTTCAGGGAAAACGGAACTAGTGTACGAAAGATATGGCTAAAATACCGGATTTCCTATGACTCGCGCGATTTTGAAACCCTGGCCGCATCCGTGAACAGGGGCATTGTCAAGCACCCACCGAAGATCCTGCACGCAGAGCAAGGAGGAAAGGTCGCGAGCGAACGATGAAGGATGATTTCCGAAGCTTCTGGCTCGGAGATGGGGACAACCGCCTGCAACTTTCAAGGTTGCCTGGCTCTAGCTAATGCCCGTGCCATGTTTAGGAGTGCTTGTGATTTTCCCTCTCCTGGCGCTGGATGTCTGCAATCCTTGTTATTTCCCTGTAAAACGGTCATCTGGTTCCTACCCGAAATCGGCTGGCACGGTAACAGAACGCGAACGGAATGCAAAGTTGCTGGAAACGGCGCAGCCCACAACTTCCGCCCAGATCTGCAGAACGGAATGCAACAAGATCTGGACCACTTTCCGATCACCAAGATCCCGGCTGGGCGAGGTGAGAGCGTGCGATGCGATGTGCAGAATTGGATCGCCGCGAGTATCTGGAGAGAGAGGAACAAAAAACTGGCCGTGGAAATCGCTTTGGTACCAGACGCGGAGACCCTGCAACGCTGTTTCACCAACCACAGTAGTGCAACTAGAAATGGAAACAGCTTGCAACGAGCCGCCAACACAAAAGAACTCGAAATGATATTGAATCGCATGCCTCTTCGAGGGGGCAACCTCCTTCGAGCAAGCGCAACACAATATATTCGTGGATGCTCCACTGAGCCTCAACACCTTCTTATATACTGATTCCTACTGAAGAAACTACTGCTTCCCGCACACGTGGGATTGTTAAAATATGCCGAAGGGGCGACTCACAAAGCACATGCGTCCAAAGTAACTAATCTGCTATGAAGCAAACAGAAGGGTAGGAACACGGGTTCCTAACATCTACGAATGGAAACCAAATCTCGGTAGGGGAAGGAAATCTTGTGTTCTGCACAAAGAGTAGGTTTAAGAAAGAACCATGCAGAGGAAACACCATCCCTAACCTCTTTCTCGGAGCTCGGCACGACCATGGAGAGAACTTGTAGCTTAGACTTGCACAGATCCCCGTCTTGGAACCCTATCCTCTGCCGTGGCTACGTGGATGGTCGCGGTGGCTTACACCCATCTCCCATAAGGACAGCGTGACAAACAACTCATGGCGGGTGCGATCATACCAGCGTTTGTGCACCGGATCCCATCAGAACTCCGCAGTTAAGCGCGCTTGGGCCAGAGTAGTACTGGGATGGGTGACCTCCCGGGAAGTCCCGGTGTCGCACCCTTTTTGGCTTTTACCAAGTACCTCCGAGCTTTCCTCGGACCCTGGCCCCGACCTCGCCTCCAAGATCGCATCGCACTCCCCCAACTTGCGTGCAATTACGGGTGACAACCATAGCCGGGGGTTTTCAGTGTTTTTTTTTTTTTTTTTTTCCCCCTAAAATAAAGGGTCTCTTGCAATGGATAGGAAAACGCTTCCTAAAACACGTTTAGTAATGGCAATTCGGGATTTGAGATGAAGAAAACGAGGATAATGGACTTGAACGGGGTTTTCGGCGCTTTCTGGGCAGCTTGAATGGAGGAAAAATGCGATTCGGGGGCTGTAACGATAAGAACTGGAAATTGTTTCCTTGAGGGTAAAAGGGGCGGAATAGTGAGAGGAAGAGCGTGTGCGAATTTCGGGGCGAACGGGTAAAAAACGAAGAGGTCATAGCGAACCCTCAAAACATAGAAAATGGCGATTTCTGAGTGACAGGAGCGGAACCGGGTCTCGGGTCCTCAACGCAGGAAACGCGGGGACGGGGATTTCGGGTGTTCCGGGAAAGTTTCAGGGAAAACGGAACTAGTGTACGAAAGATATGGCTAAAATACCGGATTTCCTATGACTCGCGCGATTTTGAAACCCTGGCCGCATCCGTGAACAGGGGCATTGTCAAGCACCCACCGAAGATCCTACACGCAGAACAAGGAGGAAAGGTCGCGAGCAAACGATGAAGGATGATTTCTGAAGCTTCTGGTTCGGAGATGGGGACAACCGCCTGCAACTTTCAAGGTTGCCTGGCTCTAGCTAATGCCCGTGCCAAGTTTAGGAGTGCTTGCGATTTTCCTTCTCCTGGCGCTGGATGTCTGCAATCTTTGTTATTTTCCTGTAAAACGGTCATCTGGTTTCTACCCGAAATCGGCTGGCACGGTAACAGAATGCGAACGGAATGCAAAGTTGCTGGAAACGGCACAGCCCACAACTTCTGCCCAGATCTGCAGAACAGAATGCAACAAGATCTGGACCACTTTCTGATCACCAAGATCCCGGTTGGGCGAGGTGAGAGCATGCGATGCGATGTGCAGAATTGGATCGCCGCGAGTATCTGAAGAGAGAGGAAAAAAAAATTGGCCGTGGAAATTGCTTTGGTACCAGACGTGGAGACCCTGCAACACTATTTCACCAATCACAGTAATGCAACTAGAAATGGAAACAACTTGCAACAAGTCGCTAAAGCAAAAGAACTCGAAATGATATTAAATCGCAGGCCTCTTCGAGGGGGCAACCTCCTTTGAGCAAGCGCAACACAATATATTCGTGGATGCTTCACTGAGCCTCAACACCTTCTTATATACTGATTCCTACTGAAGAAACTACTGCTTCCCGCACACGTGGGATTGTTAAAATATGCCGAAGGGAACACTTACAAAGCACATGCGTCCAAAGTAACTAATCTGCTATGAAGCAAACAGAAGGGTAGGAACACGGGTTCCTACCATCTACGAATGGAAACCAAATCTTGTAGGGGAAGAAAATCTTCTGTTCTGCACAAAGAGTAGGTTTAAGAAAGAACCATGTAGAGGAAACACCATCCTTAACCTCTTTCTCGGAGCTCGGCACGACCATGGAGAGAACTTGTACCTTAGACTTGCACAAATCCCGTCTTGAAACCCCCTTAGAAACTCAATCTTCTGCCGTGGCTATGTGGATGGTTGCGGTGGCTTACACCCATCTCCCATAAGGACAGCATGACAAACAACTCATAACGGGTGCGATCATACCAGCGTTTGTGCACCGGATCCCATCAGAACTCCGCAGTTAAGCGCGCTTGGGCCAGAGTAGTACTGGGATGGGTGACCTCCCGGGAAGTCCCGGTGTCGCACCCTTTTTGGCTTTTACCAAGTACCTCCGAGCTTTCCTCAGACCTTGCCTCCGATCTGGCGCCGACCTCGCCTCCAAGATCGCATCGCACTCCCCCAACTTGCGTGCAATTACGGGTGACAACCATAGCCGGGGGTTTTTAGTTTTTTTTCCCTAAAATAAAGGGTCTTTTGCAATGGATAGGAAAACGCTTTCTAAAACACGTTTAGTAATGGCAATTTGGGATTTGAGATGAAGAAAACGAGGATAACGGACTTGAACGGGGTTTTTGGCGCTTTCTAGGCAACTCGAATGGAGGAAAAATGCAATTTGGGGGCTGTAACGATAAGAACTGAAAATTGTTTCCTTGAGGCAAAAAGGGGCGGAATAGCGAGAGGAAGAAGGTGTGTGAATTTCGGGGCAAACGGGTAAAAAACGAAGAGGTTATAGCAAACCCTTAAAACATAGAAAATGGCAATTTCTGAGTGATAGAAGTGGAATCGGGTCTCGGATCCTCAACGCATGAAACGCGGGGACAGGGATTTCGGGTGTTCTGGGAAAGTTTCAGGGAAAACGGAACCAGTGTACGAAAGATACGGCTAAAATATAGAATTTCCTATGATCGTGCGATTTTTAAACCCTGGCCGCATCCATGGACAGGAGCATTGTCAAGCACCCACCGAAGATCCTACACGTAGAACAAAGAAGAAAGGTCACGAGCAAACGATGAAGGATGATTTCTGAAGCTTCTGGTTTGGAGATGGAGACAACCGCCTACAACTTTCAAGGTCGCCTGGCTCTAGCTAATGCCCGTGCCAAGTTTAGGAGTGCTTGTGATTTTCCTTCTTCTGGCGCTGGATGTCTGCAATCTTTGTTGTTTTCCTGTAAAACGGTCATCTGGTTTCTACCCGAAATCGGCTGGCACGGTAATAGAATGCGAACGGAATGCAAAGTTGCTAGAAACGACACAGCCCACAACTTCTGCCCAGATCTGCAGAACAGAATGCAACAAGATCTGGACCACTTTCTGATCACCAAGATCCCGGTTGGGCAAGGTGAGAGCATGCGATGGGCAGAATTGGATCGCCGCGAGTATTTGAAGAGAGAAGAAAAAAAAATTGGCCGTGGAAATTGCTTTGGTACCAGACGTGGAGACCCTGCAACACTATTTCACCAATCACAATAATGCAACTAGAAATGGAAACAACTTGCAACAAGTAGCTAAAGCAAAAGAACTCGAAATGATGTTAAATCGCAGGCCTCTTCGAGGGGGACAACCTCCTTTGAGCAAGCGCAATACAATATATTCGTGGATGCTTCACTGAGCCTCAACACCTTCTTGTACACTAATTCCTATTGAAGAAACTACTACTTCCTGCACACGTGGGATTGTTAAAATATGCCGAAGGGACAACTTACAAAGCACATGCATCCAAAGTAACTAATCTGCTGTGAAGCAAATAGAAGGGTAGGAACACGGGTTCCTAACATCTACGAACGGAAACCAAACCTTGAGAGGAGAAGAAAATCTTCCGTTCTGCACAAAGAGTAGGTTTAAGAAAGAACCATGTAGAGGAAACACCGTCCTTAACCTCTTTCTCGGAGCTCGACACGACCACAGGAGAGAACTTGTACCTTAGACTTGCACAAATCCCATCTTGAAACCCCCTTAGAAACTCAATCTTCTGTCGTGGCTATGTGGATGGTTGCGGTGGCTTACACCCATCTCCCATAAGGACACATGACAAACAACTCATAATGGGTGCGATCATACCAGCGTTTGTGCACCGGATCCCATCAGAAATCTACAGTTAAGTGCGTTTAGGCAAGAGTAGTACTGGGATGGGTGAACTCCCGAGAAGTCCTGGTGTCACACCCTTTTTGGCTTTTAGTGGGTACTTCTATTCTCACCTTCGAGCTTTCGTGGGAGCTATGCCTCCGATGATATGGCTTCGAGCTCACCTCCTAGATCACATCACACTTCCCCAACTTGCGTGTAATTATAGGTGACATCCATAGCCAGGGGTTTTTAGTGTTCTTTTTTTTACAACTATTCTTTTGCAATGGATAGGAAAGGTCGCGAGCAAACGATGAACTACGCAATTAAGCGCGCTTGTGCTAGAGTAGTACTGGGATGGGTGACCTCCCGGGAAGTCCTATTGTTACACCTTTTTTGGCTTTCACCAAGTACCTCTGAGCTTTCCTCAGAGCTTGTGCCGACCTCGCCTCCAAGTTCGCATCACACTCCCCCAACTTGCGTGTAATTACGGGCTACAACTATAGCCGGGGGTTTTAGTGTTATTTATTTCAAAACAATTCTTTTGCAATGGATAGGAAAACGCTTTCTAAAACACATTTAGTAATGTGCAATTTGGGATTTGAGATCAAGAAAACGAGAATAAAGGAATTTAACGGGGGTTTTTGGCTCTTTCTAAGAAACTCCAATGGAAGAAAAATGTAATTTGGGGGCTGTAATGACAAGAACTAGAAATTCTTTCCTTGATGAAAAAAGGAGCAGAATATTGAAAAGAAGAACATGTGCAGAGTTTCTGAGGAAAACGGGTAAAAAAGGAAGAGGTTGTAACAAACCCTTAAAAAATCGAAAATGGTGATTTCTGAGTGATAGAAGTGGAATTAGGTCTCGGGTCCTCAACGCATGGAAACACGGGGGCAGGGATTTCTGGTGTTCCAGAAATTTTTTTAGATAAAATGGAACTAGTATATGAAAGATATGGCTAAAAGACCAAATTTTCAATGACCTTGCAATTTTTGAACCCGAACCGCATTTGAGAAAAGGTGCACTGTCGACCACCCACTGAAGTTTCTACATGGAGAAAAAGGAGGAAAGGTCGGTGAGAAAGACGAGGAAGGATAACTTCTTAAGCTTCTGGTTATGGAGATGAAGACAACCACCTAGAACTTTCAATGTTTCCTCGCTCTGGCTAATGCCAGTGCGATGTTTCCGTGTGAAATTTTAGGAGTGCTTGTGATTTTCCTTCTTTCGGGGCCGGATTTCTGCAATCTTTGTTCTTTTTTGTAAACTGGTTATCTGATTTATACCCAAAATTGACTGGCATGGTAACAGAATGTGAATAGAATGTAAAGTTGCTAGAAATGACACAACTCACAACTTCTACCTAGATTTGTAGAACAAAATGCAACAACATCTCGACCACTTTTTGATCACCAAGATCCCGGTTGGGTGAGGGGAGAGCATACGATGGATGTGCAGAACTGGATCGCCGCGATTATCTGGAGAGAGAGGAACGAAAAATTGGCCGTGGAAATCGCTTTGGCTACCAGACGTGGAGACCCTGCAAACGCTGTTTCACCAACCACAGCATGCAACTAGAAATGGAAACAACTTGCAACGAGCCGCTAACACATAAAGAACTCGAAATGATATTGAATCGCAGGCCTCTTCGAGGGGGCAACCTCCTTCGAGCAAGCCAACACATTATGTCGTGGATGCTTCACTGAGCCTTCAACACCTTCTTATATACCGATTCCTACTGAAGCTATAGCTTCCCGCCACAAACGTGGGATTTGTAAAAACAAATGCGGAGGGCGACTCACACGCCCATGCGTCCAAAGTACCTGATCTGCTCTACGAAGCAAACAGAAGGGCAGGAGCACGGGTTTCCTAACATCTACGAATGGAACCAAATCCTT
>JAHRHJ020001193.1:0-30189 GCA_019776745.2 Taxus chinensis
TAAAGGTAACCTTTTACTTAGAAGGGTAAATACATGTTTTAACCAGTCCTGGGAGTTTAGGGGTATTTTAATTAATCAAAGGTGATTAATTAATAGGTAGGTGTAAGCTTATAGAAGCCAATTAGAGGAATATTAGTGCGATTTGGGCTATTATAAGGGATTAAATCAATTAAATATTGATTTATTGGTTAAATGGAAGGGAAAGTTAATTAATTAATAATAATTAATTAGTCTAGGTAGAAGGGGTGATTTATTAACGGAAGGTCGTTAATTAAGGTATTTGTTGGATAGGCAACTTAATTAATTAGCTTAGTGTAATTAATTAATGATGATATGAGGGAAAATGAGTGCCTTTGACGATATGTGGTTGATTTGCGAGAAATGGGATAATTAGCACAATTTAAGTATTTAAAGTGCTTAGGCGTAATTATAGGTGTCTACACCTAGAACCTGACTCCACCATGCCTAAATGTTGACTCTGTCATGCTTATACCTGTCTCCACCATGCCTAAAATCTAACTCAACCATGCCTAACATTACATGTTTTCCATAGCCTACAAAAAAACAAATCACATTTATTAAATTAAGTTTCCATCATAATAAAACAATGGAAATGAAACCAAGTACATCATCCATCCAATATCACAATCGACTATATAAAAGGGAGTGTTTATGTATCAATACATATATACACAGATATAAATAGTACCAGTATCTCAAAAGCTCTCATGTACAATCTCACCTCTTCAGCACACATGCCGATATATATACAAAAATTCAAATACAGTAATACATCTCATCCTTTATCACTCCAGTATGAGGTCATCATCTCCAATATCACTTGCACACTCAGTTGGCCCTGTCCTCCATCCTCTCAGCATCTCCCCACCCTCTAGTGGTCTCAACCTTTGTGCACTCATCACCTCCCTCTCACCCTGTTTGTGGGGCCGATGACCCCCTTTATTGCTAGAACTGTGAGTCTGGGAACTGGTCCTCTCACTGGCTGCCTTTAGGCCTTATGCTCAGCGTATGATAGAACATAAATTTTTGCTACAGTCAGCTGATACTGATAATAGCGGGCCTCACTCAGTCAATCCTTGAACCTAGCCATGGATATTGTCTGGGGTGTCATCACCATAGCTGTAACATGCAGACCCTACCCTAATACCAATGGCCCTTGTCATCATTCCTGTACCAAAGGACCTTGTCCCATGGATGGTGCTTGTAAAACAGGACCGTGTCCTAGTGCTTGAGATGGAGCTTGAGTAGCTAGCTGAACCTGTAGGGATGTGATCTATGCCTGGGTTACTGCTAACTGGTCCTATAAACCTGTAACATGTGCCAGTAGTCCTGCTACCTGTGCTCCATCTTGTCTAGGTGCCTGTGCAGGATCTTGAGCTTTCACCGGTGATAACTAACCCTATAAGGTTACAATTTGTACTTGTAAGGTGACAACATGTTCCTATAACACGGCCACTTGATCCCCATCACCTACATGTGCCTACATCTGTGCCAGCTACCCCTGTAGCCCTGCCACCTATCCCTATAAGGTGGTCACATGTGCTCATGACTAGGATAACTTTAACTATAGTGTGGTGACCAAGCCTTGCAACCTATCTCTCTACACTATCCCCATGGCCGAGTCTGGTTGTCTGGGTCTAGGTGGTGCTTCTTGTAACTGTACCGCCCACCACTGCCTATATGCATCAGTAGTACCATAATCATCAATATGTCAATCTACCACCTATTTGTCCTGCCATGTCGACAATGTAGGACGTGGTGGAGACATAGGTCTCTCAACTTCATCCTTGCGGTATTATGAAAATGGTGGAGGCACATCCTATTATAGCCTAAATTTATTTCACTCTATCTACTGGTATCATCTCATGTTCACCTGCATGCCTACCCTGTATCCACCTAAGTACCTGTAATCCCTCCAACTCCTCTACCATGCCCCAAGTAAGATGGAAAATTCACATATGGTCACCATAAGGTATAAATAGCACCCGCATGTAATAGGTGACATCACGTGCATCTATAACCACCCTCGGCACCCCTTCTATAGGTACCCATCTCCTGAATCCAACTATGTAAACACCTCGAAACCAGTCTTTTCATGGAAGGCCTACAGGAGGTAGACAAACAATGTGATCGTAAGCCCAATAGTGTAATAGGTAAGTGTAACACATGCCGAAATGCTTGATCCTCCGATAGGCCCATAGCTCTATGTATAGATGAACTAGAAAATTTAGTTCCCAAGAAAATTAAACTCTCTCCTCCAACATATCCTTCAATACACCCATCAATGCCCACAGATACCTCCCACCCTCTGAATCAAGGAGAGGAAAAGCACCCGACTTCTACCATCATCAACATTGATAATCACGTCTCCTGCGGATATGCAGTGTACATATCCCCATAGCTCAGGCTCACACTGTGATACCTAATATCACCCATTACCACTCCAAATATAGCCACTATGGTCTCCACTGATGCCTCTGATGAAATATGATAGACCGGCTCACCAAAAATCAGTAGTTGCAGAATCCGATACACATCCTCCGAAGTAATTTTCATCTCACCAGTCGGAAGATGGAAAGTATTGGTCGTTGTATCCCATCTATCGATGAGAGCGAACATAAAGCTATGATCCCATACTATATTCCTATAGCACCTAATGGACCCTTGCCCATACTAAATTCAATAAAAACACCATAAAAACTACCCCAACCCAACCACAACCCACCCATATCCATTTACCAATATAATTAAACTACATTTGGCCCATCCCATATGTAATTTATTAAAAATTACACATTCAATTTCTCAAACCAAATATTTCATTTTAAACCTTCCTTTTATTCCTAAAAACACGAATCGATCATAGATCCTACCTCTATCTGATGTTGCTTTCGTGGTGGGATCTTCGGCCACTGAGTTGATGGTCCAACCACTCCTGCTCCCACTCCTGTTGCTGTCATGCCTGAATCAACTCACTCCTATCGATCCCATGGGCCCATCAATCACACTCCTCCAATCACACAACTCTCACTAAATCAACCTGACTCATCCCTCTGTCTCTTTCACCAAGTCAAGCTAACAAAAATCTCTCTCACTGTCATTTTCCCAAAATATAAAAGCACAAATGAATCTTTAAAACACAAATTTTTAATTTTTTTACCCAAAACCCAACCTGATCGACTTTGGTTCTTCTTAACCTGGTACCAGTCATGTGCCTTAGCCTACCATGATCGGTTTACTTTGACTAGTATCAGTAAGCCATGACTGCTATCGGTTCTCTTGACTACACCTATTATACCACTTTTCGACACATTTGATTTCCCAAAACCCTATTTACCATACCTCACCCTACTACCTAATTACCTATCAGCCAACCTACTACCTTATTACATATCACCTAACCACTTTTTCATTTGGGGCATGTTGTTGCCTTAACCTACGCCTTGCTTACGTCCTTACTTATTACCCAACCTTGCCCATTCCTATTTGACACTTGAATTTACTTTCTCGCTATACCTTGCGACATTGATACTCGTGATTTTTTTCCTACCAACATTTCCTACACCTATTTGACACTTGAATTCACTTGCTCGTTATACCTTGTGAAGTTGATACTCGTGTTGTTTTTCCTACCAACCTTGTCTTGCCTTATGCCATTTTTTTAATCCTGATATGAAAAATCTTATTGGTGCTTTTGAAACCACCTTTTTCCTATTCTGGCACATATCCTATTTTTGTCTCTAGGACTGTGTCATGTACCTTGGATACATGGATCACATTCACCTTGTTTAGATAAACTATCAACCTTTGACAACGTAGAGTTTGTGAGATCTTCAGCCTAGTACCTTGTCCCATTTTGTACGTGTGTGTGCATTTGAATTCCTCATCCTATTACCTACACCCCTCTTACCCTTTCCCATGCCCATAATTTACTTAGTTTAGTTTCCCTTCACCTACAATTTTATCAAACCTGTAACTAATTCTGCATCTTCCTTCACCAGTTCCAAGTTTGAGGGAGGATCACCTTCACTCATACTTGGGGCAGCCTAATTTCCACCCAGACTTTCTACAACCACTTCTATTTTTTCCTGCGTAGCTTATTGAAAAGATGCACGTGAAAAAAGGGGTAAATGTAGACACCCAAAATTAGTACAAATTCCCGTAACCTCTTTTAATTCAATAATTCGACACATACATCTAACCATGACCCCTTTATACACATTAATTCTTATCCTCACATCAATATTAGTTTAATTACTTTAATTAAATTAATTTATTTACCTCACCTCATGCCAACTCACCCAAGACCCATTCTCCAACCTATTAATTACCTAAGACTAAGTGTCCACCTATCCTAACCAACCGAGACTTAGTCTAGCCCTAATATTTACTCCCATTACTCCTCCAACAAAGACTCCTACTTATCTAAGCTTAATATCACACTTAAGACCCAGAATGAGAATTTCAATCATGCCAAAAATAGGAAAGATCAGGCTATTTTGGGCAACCTAGACTTATTCACCTTAATCGACGTTGTTTTATCCTTGGCCAGCACCAGTCACCTAGCCGCCATTCGTTAGGTTAAATACGAGTTTCTAACTCATGGCCCGGGTTCTTCACTTCTCAGAGGATTCTTCCATAGGGATTTTGACACTCGAATTCTCAAGCACCCAAGCAATAAAATGACGAACCAGATCATCCTAAGCCTTTATCGATAATCATTTTACTCCTCCACGGTCTTGGATCACACAACAGAGCACAAAGGCTCTGTTTTCATGGTATCGGACATGATCATGCTTCTTCTCAGAATGCTCATCAGACATTTCTAACCTGAACCATTTTATTCATCCTATTACCTTTATCATCCTTGTTACATCCTCACATAAAACCCTACTACCCTTACCATAACTCTTTCACCCTCTTTGTAATCACAGAGAGACCCAAAGCTAGTTTCCCACCAATTGCCCCTACCGACACGGGTCACCCAACCAGCTTCAGTCACCTTCCTATACTGGCGTTGGTTGCCTAGCCGACATCAGTCTCTGTGTCATTTCATATTCTCAGACCAGAAATCATTCAACTTACCCAAACTCAACCTAGACCATACCCCACTTTTCCCAAACCCTTATCAGACCTCTGATAGACCTACTTGACCCAAACAAAACCCAGTTCTAATTAGATTTCATGTTATATTTGATAGTTTGCATTGAATCTAGTGTATTGTGTGTATGAGAAACCTAAATAATTACATTACAATAGGACCAAGTTATTTCAATTCCGTATTTACATTAAATTGTCATTAAACAGTGCATTGACAACCTCTCTAGGAAGCACCATGCTTCTTAGATCTAGCACACGCTAGGTAGTCCACTGTCCTATGCTATTTAATACTCTCTTTGTGGTCTTGCTTTGCATTTATAGGTAGTCCTTCCCATACAAAAAGGAGCTCTCCACATTCGTCTTGGATAGCGTTAACAACGCGTGCATTCTACCTTCCACCTTCACTTCACAAGTATTCCTCCTAACCTTCTACCTTATTTTTTTTGCTCATACATACGCATACTTATTGGTGAAACACACGAAATAGAACAAGGACTATACAAGGCTATGTAGAAAATTATATATAAAGGACCGATATCTAATTATGACTTAAACAGCTTGAGATACTGGACACTATATGGCAATGGAAGGGAAGCTCCATCCATATAGCTCAAATAATATGAATTTTTACCAGTAAAATGCCGAAAGGACCAAGGTAGATTGAATCAAACGTATCATGAATTCCATGACGTTCACGTCTTTTTTCCCAGAGTAGGAAAATATCTCCAACCTAGAAGTCTCGAAACTTGGTATTTTTATTAAAAAGTTGCATGAATTTTTGCTAGTTATGAAAGTAAGTTAAAAACACTTACCTAACACCCAAGTTGAAGTTTTTAAGTGAAACAACTCTTCCCCCTCCTTGGTGGAGCTCTTTTGTGTCCCCCATGTCCCTTTAGAAAAGGCAAAAAGGGAAATAAACTCCTTCCAAGTGTGCATAGCATCATCTCATCATGAGAAAGGGGGTAGGTGGGGTTAGGTGAGAGGAATAATTTTCCTAACCATTTGAGTTGTCACTTAAGTGACGCAACATCTAATTCTCCTTAGTGGTGCACCTTATTATCCTCCACGTAACTTTTGAATTTGGTAAAAGAGAAAAATGGACATCATGGGTCTCCAACTATACATTTTACAAAAATGGATGTATTCCTTCACTGAAAAATGGAAATCACCTCCTAATTAACTAAAAAAGTGGGGAAATATAATGATTTCTCTAGATATTTTAATAGTTAATCTAAATAGAAAATTTAGTGCTAGAATGGAATATGAAGACTAAATATTTTCACTTTTATACTTGAATATATTGAAGTAATGGAAATAGGAGGGATACATTACTAACCTGTAAATGATTTACCTGGATATATGTTGAACTGTTATAGACTAGTGTATGGAATAAGAAAACTATAATGGAAGGGCCTCGAGAAGGTTAGGAATTGACTGCATTCCTATACTGGGGCACCTAGGGGCACCCTGGTCTATGATCTAGATGTTGCAGACTGTGTACAAACTTCAGATCAAAAACTAGAGGTGTCGTAGAAGTTTTTTCTTAACTTCACTCTTGTTGCACAAGTGTCACCAAATCATCGTATATGTCACTGTAAATGAAGATCAACCTACAAAACACTATCTGAGCATCAATCCCTAAAAAATAAGAATGCATATGAATAGGTCAGACTGACCTCAACTTCCAAACCAGTGGAATTATGACTGAGTGATGCACTACATTTCAAACCCAATGTAGTTCAATGTGAATATGTTTGTAATTTTTTTGCCTAGGGTTCCCTAGTGCCATTGGCACAATAGTAGAGGGCAATAACTAGATGTAGAATGCAAAAATGGTGGATGGAATGGAAAGAATAAAACCCTTTCCCCCTATGAAGTCTGATCCAGATGTAGAAGAAGCCCAAATGCAGTCCCTTGCCTTAGTAGATAGCTTCCCTTTGATAGTAAGATTTCTGCCCCTAATGTGGTGAGTATGATTTGTTTATATAGGGATCTCTTTCTCAAAGTTCGACACTAGTGACCCAAAAATTCCAACTACAACCTAGGGGAATACACAAGGTGACTGTTAGGACCGACCTCAAACATAGAAATTAAGACCACAAATCACAATGACACGGGCACCTAAAATCATGGACTGGGGCACCCTGGGCTGACCCAATGCTACCCTAGGCACCCCAAAGTAGACATAGAGACGACAAATAAGTAGAATACAAAACCTAGGACATCTTAAAAGATGCTCAAAATTGTAGAGGCATGTGAATACTGGAATAGATTAACATAATGACAACTAACTGATGAAATGACCTAGGTATGGGTCACCAAGGAATAATTTTATCATGCAAGATCCATATATAAATTAACATACCCGGTGGTATAAATGTAATAGTAAATGTGTGATTTTGTGACTATATTTTACCCCACTTTATGTTGGTGAGTGGAAAGCTCGGTAACATAAAGTAGATAGAGATGTGTACCTGAGATAAATCCATAGAAGCCCATGTTATAGAAGAATGCACAGATGTGTAGTAGAAGTGTGTTGATAGAATAAAAAGTGTGTTGAATCATGGATCAAAGAGTTGATCCATGTAACTAAAATAAAAAATGAAAATGTCATGGTGAATGGAAATGGTGATTAGAATATAAGATAATTTTGAATGCGATTATGGATAGGTGGGTAGGGAATGATCAGTTCCCAACCCAAATGATTTGTATAAAATGGAATAATCAGAGGATTTGGGCATCCTACCACTAGAGGAAAAGTGTAGGGAGAAAATTATGTTATTCTCCAAGATTTAACTATATCCTTAAGATCTATTTGCTGCAGACAGACTCAGATCAGAAAGTGGTGAATTTTGGATCCAAACAATTTTGATTAAATAGTTGACCACTATGGGAGTGATAAGGGGGAAGGAATTCTTGCCCCCACTCCATGGGTGTTTCCACGATGTGGAATACTTCTATGTTACGTCATCTAGAAGCAAATGTAATAGAGGATACGATGGATTCCAAGTTGGGTCATCTTGAAGAAAATGTGATATAGGATAAGATGGCTTCCAAGTTGGGTCATCTAGAAACAAACGTGATAGAAGATGAGATGGCTTCCAAGTTAGGTCATCTGGAAGCGAATGGGATAGAAGATGAGATGGCTTCCAAGTTGGGTCATCTAGAAGCAAACACAAAATATAGAATAAAGTCCCCAAGTTAGGTCCTCTAGGAGACTGTGTTATCCAAAATGTGCCCCCTGCTCATTTTGTGGCTAACTCCTTTCATTCTTCCCTCTCTAGAGCCTCAGTCATAATTTTTTGCTTTTTAGGCACTCAAAACTTTCTAGAAATGGCTCCATTGGATAGAGCTCTTTCTCAGCTATCCAGAAAGGTAAATTTTTCCTCCTAACTCCATGTATTTTTGAAGTTATGGCTCAACGGAGTTTTTGTGGGAAATTTTCCCTTGAAAGGTCCACAGCCAATGAAATAGTGCCACGTGTCCAAGGAAGTGGTGGGGGTCGGAGGAAAACTTGGGTTTTTAACCAAGTGTTTGGCAAAGTTTCAAAAGGAAATATTTTCCCCGCAGGCCCGCCGGTGAATCAGACTATGCCACGTGTCTGGGGAAGAAAACTAGAAAAATTTGACTAAGTGTTGGCACATGGAAAATTTTGAAGGGAAGGCCCGTGCCCAATCATATTGCGCCACGTGTCCTATGGCGTCGGACCGGCGGAGCGCGGGGAGGCGTTTTCAAAAAATTTTGGCTAAGTGTTTTGCAAAGTTTTTCAAAGGGTAAGTTTCGGACCGCAAGCCCGCCAACCAATCAGCAAAGGCCACGTGTCACCAGAGCCCGGAAAGGTGGAGCGCGGGGGAAGATTGGGATTTTTTCCCAAAGTGTTGGCGCAGGAGTAAAAATGCTTGCGATGGGCCCGCGGCGAATGAAATTATCGCCACGTGTCCCAGACCGGCGGAAGGTGGGGAGAATTTGGGAAATTTTCCCAAAGGAGGAAAAAGGAAATTTAAAAGGGAAAATTCCACCCCCCAAAGGCAAGCCAATGGAATCTCACCACGTGTCCAGGTGGCCCCAAAAAAAAAATTCAAATTTTTCCCGCCAATCCGATTTGGCCCTGTTTTGCCCTAAAATTTCAAATGGCCATAACTTTCGATCCAGAGCTCGGTTTTTTGCGTTCTTTATATCAATGGAAAGCTGGTGAAATCCTCTACAAGATTCTGGGGTCATTTTCAATTTTTGATGGATTTTAGAGAGAGAAAATTGAAAAATTCCTCTGACACGTGGTCATGGATAGAAATGACGTTTCAACCACCGTTTTTAATGAAGAATGGCTCACATTCTCTCCCAGCATGGTGAGAAATGTCAGGGAATGGGTCTGTAAGGATGACCATGCTATTTTAATGTGTTTTGGCTCAGTGGTTGAATCTCTCCCATGCTTTCCCATGTTTCTCTCTCCTGGGGCCGTGGCTTGCACTGTAAAAGCCAGAATGAGTTCATTTTTTAAAAAAGGGACACTTTTCAGCTCTGCAACTTCCCTCTTCTTCCTTTTTTGGCAGAACTTGTGAAAATTTTTACCTTTCCATGCAATACAACACCCCTTTTTGCCTCTTGATCATTGTAATGCATTGTATTGGATCTGGGATGTTAATATATGCTCTGTGATTAAAATTCCCCAATCCTTTCACATATCTAACATTGTTTTCCTGATCTTTCATTACATTTTGAGCAATTTGTTCATGCTTGTGCTGTTTTTTTCTTATGGATTGTGTATGTATTGCAATTTCAAGTGTCTGTAACTCCTTTGGTGCATCACCTGATTAGCATTAGCTTCATTTTCTTGCATTTCCTATCTTTACCCCCTTGGAATTTAGAGTACGAACTAGGAATTTAAACCCCTGCAGTTTGTAAGTGACTCATCCAACTAGAGGATTTGAGGAACAAGCCTCTAATATGGAGATTCTCTTCCCATTTTGACAAGTCCCACACTTAGGGAAAAGATTCAATGTTGTGCAATCACACTGGATGTCTAAAATGTCAACCTAGAAAAATCACCAACATCTAGGGGTGCTGCTGATTTGCAACAACAGTTTTGGCACGCCCAGTGGGACCTTAGAGGTCTTCATCTTCATTGCAACAAATTGATGTGCATTTGTTGCAATTTCCTTGCTTAAAAGAGCCCTAAATTGCACATCTGGCAACTCCAAGGAAGAAGAATCAACTGGTTTTAGCAGTGCAGGCCTGAAAACTCATGAGAAGAATCACCACAAGGTCAAGAGCTAGAGAAGAAGAGGTGTTGTTTGAGTATCTACAGTTATCTCCAAGAAGAAGGCAAAGAGGGAGGAGAATTCAAAGGTCTCCATCTCCACCAAACAGAATTCTCTCAACTCCTCCACCTGGTAGGCCTTTCATTCAATCAACAAGGGTTCTAAGGCCAATCAGAATGGCACAAAACAACCCCTATGTCAATTTTACTGGCAGCAGCCCACTTGCTCTCAATGCACAAAATCCAATCCCAGTTGCAGCATTGAAGAACATTCCATACTTTACTGGAGAGAATCAGACTACTCCTGGTGACCATGTCAAGGATATTGCTAACATTTGTGCAATCCATGAGATTGATGAGATGCAAGTTGCTGTCAAATTGCTGGCATCTTCATTCAAAGGGAAGGCTTTGCAATGGTTCAAGAGTCTTGCCTTAGGTTCTATTCAAAATTGGAACCAGCTATGTATAGCTCTCCATGAGCAGTTTGGAGAAAAGGGAGACAACTTGTCTCTTTTGGAATAGCTGACAACCATCAAGAGAGCTCCCAATGAGCAGCTGACTAACTTCAACTTCAGATTTCAAAGGACTTGGGAGAGAATTCCAATGGCAGTCAGGCCAACAGTAGAAGGTGCTTTCCTTTATTACCTTAAAGCTTTAAATTCTGATATTTCTATGTTGATTCAATCCATGGGAGGCACAACTATCCCTATTGCTTATAGCATTGCCATTAGAGCTGAAAATTGTCTGATTCAAGCTGGCAAGCTGGCTCCTAGGCCTCCAATGCCATTGTTTCCAAGTCTAGAGAGTCCAAGTACTAGCCAAGTGCCTAATTTAGCTCCTATTCCCACTCCTAGAAATCAGAATTTAAGTGAAACTTCTACTTCATCTTCCAGTGCTCCAAATGAACTTCAAGAAGTCATGAAGCAATTGCAAAATTTAGGCAATGAGCTGGTTACCCTCAAGAGGTAGCAAGCCCAAAGTTTTAGACCTTCTTTCCAGCCTCAAGCTCAGCCTAACAGGCAGCCATACCAACCACAAAGACCACCCAATCCAGCTGTAAGTTTAAATCAAGCAAGGCCTCCTGCCAATAGACCATTTCAGCCCTATAATCCCAATGCTATATCTGCCTCTAAGGCATTAGTGCCAGTGTAAAACAACATAGCTCAAGAGTATGATTGGTGTTTCCCATGTAATGAACCTCACAACCAGTCTATGTGCTTCAACGATGCCTTGAATCAAGCATTAATGGTGACAACTACTGGTGTGGAGGGTGAGGGGTAGTCAAGGAAATAACCAACAACAAGAAACATTCCAGCAGCAATCAACTCCAAATGATACCACACTTGTAAACTGGCAGGCAGAAGATTTTTGTGGCATGAATCAAACAATTCCCCAAAGTGTTGCAGCTAACACAAGGTCAAAAAGGAGGAATTTGGGTGAAGAACAACCATTAGCTCCAAGCAATCCACAACCTTCTATGACTCCACAAATTATTGGCAAACAAAATGTAGTTCCAAACACACAAGGACCGCCTAGAACAACTCCTAGGCCAACTCAAATGCCAGTTGTTGCTGCCCATATGCAAGGAATGAATGTGCAGACCAAGGGACAGCAAAGAGATGCTTCATCACCATTCAACATCATTGATCAGATGAAGAAGACAAATGTAAACATATCTATGTGGGAATCACTATCTATCCCAGGCCAAAGAGATTTGCTACAAGCTGCCATGAAGGACTGGTCAACTTCAAATCAGCAAGTCCAAATGCAAGAGAAAGTGCTCACAAATGCTGCCTAGCCTGAAGGGAATCATGGAGAACAACAAGGTAAAATGTTGAAGCCCCCTCCATTCTATGTTTCATTGATCATTGGAAACCAATTAGTACACAATTGCATGATTGATTCCAGGGCAAGTAGTTCAGTAATGCCCAAGCAAATAGCTGATCAGCTAGGGCTTCCATATGAAGTCATATCCAAAGGGGTAGTGCAATTGGATGGGACAGCAGTAACAACAGTTGGAGTGATTAAAAACTTGAGTCTTACCTTGCATGCCTGCCCCAACGTTGTTGTTTTGCAAGATGTCTCAGTAATAGACCTTCTAGCACTCTTTTGCCCTATGTTTGTCAAGGGATTTCACAGCCAAGATTAGAGGATACTTATCTGCTGATTGGTCACACATGTTGTTTAGAACAAGATATGGAACCAAGGCCACAATCAGATCTGAACCCATTGCAAACTTTCACATTGAGCCTCACACTCCAAGTCAGATCAATACCAATTGTTCAGTGTTTGATCAAGAGGATTATCCAAGCACTGATGAAACTGACACCAAAGTTGGGAGCATCCCGGATCTAACTCTTGATGAATGGGAAAACAAGGTGCATGCTTTTGATCCTTATCAAGAGATAGAAGAGTCTGAGCTAGGAGTCTATTGCATACATGAGGAAAACCAGCCTATTCCTAGCATCACCAAGCCAAACCACAAGGATGACAATGAGGTATGGCAGTTGTTTTTTGATGGATCAAGGAGTAGACAAGGTGCCGGAGGTGGAGCTATGATTTTTTCACCTCGAGGATTTAAGTATTATTCAACTTTTAGATTTCAGTTTGCATGCTCTAATAACACTGCTGAATATGAAGATTTGATACAAGGATTGCATTGGTCAATCAAAAGAGGAATAAAGAACTTACAAGTCTTTAGTGATAGTGAGTTGATTGTCAACCAAGTCAAGGGGCAGCATGCTGCCAAGAATGATCTTCTCAAATGCTACAAGAACAGGGTGTGGGACCTCATTGAAGATTTTTGAGGGATTTAGCATAAAATCCATTCCTAGAAAATAGAACCAAGCGGCTGATAGGATTGCAGTAGTTGGGGTAGCCTTTGACGTTGTTGAAAGCATTCAAAAGGACAAGGTACAACCAAACATCCATGTGATTGTAAGGCCTTTAGTGCCAGACAACAATGTAAGTTGGCAAGTGTTTGAAAATGATCAGCAAATCATCCATTTCTTGCAAGAAGAGGCTGAGTTCTCAGCTAAGAATCAGGGAAAGTTGGAACAGCAGTATGGTGACCAAGTGGTGCAGCTGAGAACCAACAAACTTCCAAAGGGACTTATTACTTTGGAGTCCATTTTTAATCCTAATGATCAGTTTAGGAAGGAGAAAGCAAATATTCAAGTCAAGGGAGAAGATTCATTGTCCATCTTGGTGGAAGAAGGCAAATCACTCCAAGTTGGTAAAGTGACAACTGAGCAAGAAAGGTATGAGTTCATACAACTTTTTCAAGAATTCCCTAATGTGTTTGCTTGGAGCTATGAAGATTTGAAAGGTTTCAATCCCAAGTTATGTCAAAACACCATCAAATTGGATCCAAGTGGTAAACCCATCAGACAAAATCAAAGGCCAGTCAATCCACACATGGAGCCTCTCATGAGAAAGGAATTCAATAAATTGATAGAATCAAGAATCATATTCCCTATCAAGCATTCTAGTTTGGTAGCCAAATTGGTTCCAGTTAGAAAGAAGAGTGGGGAAATCAGATTGTGTGTTGACTTCAGAGATTTGAATAGAGCATCTCTCAAGGATCATTATCCACTTCCCTCCATGGAGCAGATTTTACAAGTTGTTGCTGGCTCTGAGAGGTTTTCATTACTCAATGGCTATTCCAGGTACAATCAGATTATGGTAAAAGAAGAGGATAAGTTCAAGACGGCCTTTACAACCAAATGGGGAACTTATGCATACAGGAAAATGCCATTTGGGCTGTCCAATGCTGGAGCTACTTTCCAAAGAGCAATGGACATGGCATTCAAGGGTTTGATTAACAACATGGTGCTGATATATCTTGATGATATCACTATTTTTTCGAAAAATGCAGCAGACCACCTCCTTCATTTGAGACAAGTGTTCCAAAGGTGTAGAAGATTTGGAGTATCCTTGAATCCTAAAAAATATATTTTTCTAGCCCATGAAGGAAAACTCCTTGGCCACATTGTCTCCAAAGAAGGATTAGCAATTGATCCAGAAAGAGTTGAAGCCATAAGAGCACTACCATTGCCAAGCCATAAGGAGGCCCTTCAAAGTTTCTTGGGGAGAATAAATTTTGTTCGGAGGTTTGTCCCAAATTTTGCAGCCCTAGTCAAGCCTATCACCAAGATGTTAAAGAAAAGCATGGCTTTCAAATGAACAGCAGAAGGCAAGGAAAGTTTTGAAGCAATCAAAGAAGCCATCTCTCAAGCACCAACTCTCATTAACCCAGATTTTTCCAAGGATTTCATCCTCTATGCATTTGGGGGTGATGATACTATTTCTACAATTTTGGTAGAGCAGAACAAAAATAGTGATGAGTAGCCAATTGCTTTCTTCAGCCAAAGCCTGGAGGACTACGAGGTGAGATATTCCTTCATTGAGAAACATGTTCTTGCAGTAATCAGGAGCTTGAAGAAATTCAAGAATCTAGTTTCGAACAACAAGGTTCAATTGCTGGTTTCTCATGTGGGAGTTACAGACTTCCTCCTCAACAAAGATTTGAATGAAAAGAGAGCAGGTTGGATTACTCATGTCATGGAGTATGACATTGAGATCAAAGTCACCAAGTTGGTGAGAGGAAAAGGGTTGTGTGAGCAGCTGATCTTGAGCAAACAAAAGGAAGTATGCAATGAAAAGGAGGCTGTTTTGGCGTTACAAGACAGCCATGAGCAAGGAAGCACTCAAGAGGAAGATAATGGTGTTCTCACTCCTTGCTGGACCCAAGACCTAATGCGCTTCCTACGCACAGGTCTATGCCCTCTAGAAATGAACAAGACCAAAAGAAGACATTTTAGATTGCAAGCTGTCCCATATGCCCTTGTTGATGGTGTTTTGTTCAAAAGGGATGTGAATGGAGTGTTGCTGAGATGCATTGGTACAAATAAAATTCACAGGGTGTTGGAAGAGTTCCATGGTGGATCAGCTGGTGGTCATTTTGCACCAAGAGTGATAGCTCTATAGATCATGAGGGCTAGCTATTATTGGCCTAAGACTTTCAGTGATTGTTATGCATGGATCAAGAGGTGCAAGAATTGTGCATTCTTCACAGGTAAGGAGAGGCTAGCTGCCCTTCCATTGCATCCAATTTCAGCTGACTAGCCATTCATGCAGTGGGGTTTGGACTTCATTGGATTCATTAATCCAAATTCAAGCCAAGGACACAAATGGATTCTAACAGCAACGGATTACTTAACCAAGTGGACTAAAGTAGTTAGCACTCAGGGAAGTAAATGAATCTAGCATCCTAGACTTCTATGAGGAAATAGCAACCAGATTTGGCATACCTACTACAATAATATTAGATAATGCATTGGAATTCATTGGGTCCAAGGTGAATTAAATGGGCTGTCAAGAATGGGATCTACCTAAGCATTTCATCAAATTATTACCCTCAGGGTAATGGCCAAGCTGAATCTACAAAAAAGAATTTGTTAAGGATCATTAGGAGGACTCTTGATGAAAATCAGAGGTCTTGGCATACTAAGTTGAAATCAGCCTTATGGGCTGATAGGATAACTCCCAAGAGATCTACAGGTAACTCTCTATTCAAACTTGTTTATGGAAGAGAGGCAATTTTGCCCATGTCACTTGAGTTGCCAACATTGGAACTCATGAAACAGTTGGAGTTGTTGGAGTTTGGGCCCATGGAGGTTAGATATGTAGAATTGATGGAGCTCCAAGAAATCAGAAATCAGGCATCCCAAGCAATGGAGAAGGATCAAGCTTTGATCAAGAAGACCTTTGATAGGAAGGCCAAGGATAGATCTTTCCAAGTTGGAGATCTAGTGTTAAAATGGGATGTAGACAGAGCAAAACTGGGAAGGCATTCAAAATTTGATGCCATTTGGAGTGGCCCATACATGGTCACAAAGTGTAAGGACAACAATGCTTTCCAATTGTCTTCATTGGATGGCGAAGAACTGCAGATTCCAGTCAATGGAATCCATCTAAAGCATTGTTACTGAAGGGAATTCTCCACCTTGTACATATTAGCTTAGGTTTTCATTCCTCCAAGTGCTTGTGCACATTGTTTTGTTGTAGATTAGCTTTTCTTTCCCTAAGTGCTTTGGCACAAGCTTGTTGTTCCAGGAAATGTGTTTTATAGGCCTTGCTCCAATTAGATGGTGTCTTACCTTCCATCTTCCTCCTTGCATTGTTCTAATCAGTTGGGGTACCAAGCAGAGAATTTGATGACTCCATGCCCAATGGATTGCTTCAGGTAACTGGTAACTTCATCCAGCAGGCAGATGACCCCTCTAAGTCACCAAAATTGTTATCCAAAATGAGCCCCTTGCACATTTTTTGGCTAACTCCCTTCATTCTTCCCTCCCTAGTGCCCCAGTCATAATTTTTTGCTTTTCAGGAACTCAAAAACTTTCTAGAAATGACACCATTGGATAGAGATTTTTCTCAGCTTTCTAGAAAGGTAAATTTTTCCTCCTAACTGCATGTATTTTTGAAGTTATGGCTCGGCGGAGTTTTTGTTGGAAATTTTCCCCTGAAAGGCCCGCAGCCAATAAGATGGCGCCACGTGTCCCCAGAAGCGGCAGAGGGCGAAGGAAAACTTGGAATTTTTACCAAGTGTTTGGAAAAGTTTCAAAAGGAAGTATTTCGCCCCGAAGGCCCGCCAGCAAATCAGATCTATGCCACGTGTCCAGGGGAAGAAATTAGGAAAATTTCCTAAGTGTTGGTGCAATGGAAAATTTTTTTGGCCCCAAGGCCCGCACCCAACCACATTACGGCCACGTGTCCTTATGGCCCCAGAAGTGGCGGAGGGTGGAGATGAAGTTAAAATTTTGGTGAAATATTTTGTAAGATTGAAAATTCAAAGTTTTCCCACAAGGTCCGCCATCCAATGGCCTCATGCCACGTGTCACCAAGACAAAAGGCAGAGCCGCGGAGAGAAACTTAAAATTTTTGAAGTGTTTTGGGTGGGAGGAAAGTCCCAAAAAATATTGGCCCGTCAACCCGCCAACCAATGAAATCATGCCACGTGTCCGGGGGGTCGGAACGGCGGAGCGTGGGGGGAGATTGGGAAATTTTCCCCAAAGGTAAGAGCAAAAGGAGATGGAAAAGGTTTCCACCCCCAAGGGCCTGCGCCCAATGGAATCTCGCCACGTGGCACCGGAGCTTCGAAATGCAAGGGAAAAAGTTGGAAATTTTCGCCAAAGCAATTTGCCCTGTTTTCCCTAAAATTCCACCCCCCAAATGTGGGCCAATGGAACTTTGCCACGATCCAGAGCTCGGTAAAAAAAACAAGACGTTCTTTATATCAATGGAAATCTGGTGAAAGCCCTACAGCCAATGGGGTTTTGCCACGTGTCCAAGTCAGAGAAGTTTAGTGATGGAAAATTTAAGAGAGCCTAAATGCCCGTGGTGAATCACATCTTGCCACATGTCCTCAGGTCATCGGCCCAGTGGAGAATTTTTGGAAAATCTATCCAATGGCCAAAACAGTGGAAAATGAAGTTTGCAAAGATGCCATGTGTTTTAATCAGAACATGCCACGTGGCACCAGGAGTGGTAGGGCGTGGGGATTCTTCTTGGGGAAATGGCTTCCCAAATGTAAAAGTGGGAATTTGATTTCATTTTTTAAAAAAGGGGAAACCTTTCCAACCTGCAACTTTTTCTTCCTGTTTTGCCCTAAATTTTCAAATGACCATACCTTTCAATCCAGAGCTACAATTTTTCGCATTCTTTATATCAACAGAAAGCTTGAAATTCTCTAGTCAATTGTGTATTTTGATGGAGTTTGGATAGAGAAAATTGAAAAATGCCTCTGGCACATGGTAATGAACATTGAAATGATTCATTTCAACCACCATTTTTAAGTTTGAAGAATGCTTGCATTCTTTCTTATGCATTGTGTATGAAAAATGTCAAGTGTCCACCACTCCTTTGGTGCCCATCACCTTATTAGAATTTTAGCTTCAGTGGTTGCACTTTCCTATCTTTTCCCCACATTTGGAATTCAGAGTAGGAACTTGAATTTAAACCAGATTTGCTCATTTTTGTAAGTTGACTCATCTTTTTAGAGGATTTGAGGAACCAACCTCTTTAATCTGGAGATTCTCTTTTTTGACAAGTCCCACACTCTGGGGAAGAGATTCAATGTTGTGCAATCACACTGGATGTTAAAATGTCAACCTAGAAAAATGACCAACATCCAGGGGTGCTACTGATTTGCAACAACAGACTGCTTATGTTGTTGCTGAATTTATGATTTTTCATTACGCCATTCATTTCAATTTGTGACCTCATAAAGATGTTTTTTGCTATTTCCCCTATGATCTAGTGTAATTTACAGAAGTAAAAATGCTACCAGATGGATTGGATGCATCACCTTATTATGCATTAGTTTCAGTTTTTTGCCCCCTATTCTGTCCCATTGGAATTGAAGGTTAGGATATTGATTGTGAATTTAAGACGTCAGATGTTAAATTCCCTAGATTAACCTGATTAAGAGGAGATTGGTGGTGAAATGTCATGACCATTATAAATCTGTAAGGTGTCTGGGTTTATGATTTGAAACATAGTGATACAAGGGGGATTATAGGGGTATTCTAGTGATATGCAATCACTCTGGAGTGAAAAAGTGTCAAAAGAAATCTGATCAACATCCAAAAGTAACAACTGAGGTTGCACCAATGAAGTTACAATGAATAGAAAATGATTGGAGCTATATAATGTATGAAAAATAGAGCATAGCTACAGTGGTAGGTAGAATTCTGAAAAGAATTTCACAAATGGGGTGCATATCAGAGTTATAATGCACAAGATATGAGTAAACCGTGTAAGCGGGTATTATTTGTGGATAATAAACATGAAATATAGACCATAGTAAAGGTGGTAGTAGGAAAGTGTGATTATAAATAGAAAAGTGAAAAGGTAACTTATCACTTCATTGTTGTTTAGCATGAGTGAAGGATGTGTAAACAGAGTGAGGAGAGATGCCTCAGGCAAGACCTTTATGTCCTGACCTAGTTTGAGAGAGTGGCGACCGCATGGTGTCACATACGACTAACAAATTGGTAAGTGTGGATTTTTTGCTAAAATGTAAGGTGTAATAGGCTATTTAGTTAAATTTTTACAAATGAGATTTTTTAGTTTCTTGGTGTTTGAGACCTAGACAAATAATGATGAGAGTGCACTAGTGTCCTGTGGGACTGGAACACCCAAATCCACGCACTAGTTTCCTACTTTGGGGCACCCCAGTCCTGTGTCTGGGTGCCCTAGTCTAGGAAAGTAAGAGATAAAAATATGCTAAGGAATAATTTTTTACATGAATTAGTAGAAACTAATATGATCATGTAAAGTGTTCTAATTGAAAAATTGTTTGTGTTGTTATTTAACGTGGTTCACCCAATTTGGGCTACGTCCACCAAGAATCACTTGCTGATTGATTTTATTACAAGTACACTACTACTCTCTCAATACAATGATCCGTTTGGAGCTGATGGAATACCAGCCTCAAAACACATCTGTGGCTATATATCATATGCATGTGCCCCATATATAATGTAGACAATTGTTGTTAAGAGATGGTGTGATACAAAACCGTTTTGGGTATCAAAATGATAGTGACCTAGAGGATGTGTACCGTATATTTTTATTTCTCATGGTTGCCCAAAGAGAGCCCATATAGGTGATGGAATTAGTGGATATGGAGCAGCAGATACCACTCAGCAAGATGATATTTTCACCGGCGAGCAGGACCGCCGGAGGCATAGAAGGTGTACCACAGGTTCCTAAGATGCTCCAATGAAATATTAGGTGGATGTGATGGTTACAGTCGAGGGTTCGAGGTCAGTTGCGTATGGTTTATAGCTAAGTGATTGTGTTGGTAATGTAAAGTGGTTGGAGGAGGAATCATGGCAGTCTTGTTAATATAAGCTTGTGCACAACAATGTTTGGCATGTTTTGACAGGATGGGACTCGAGACACACAGTTCCGTAGTTTGGGCAGCACTATACAGAGACTATGTATTATTTGGAAGATGATGAGTGGATGGTGTTGGTACTAGGTGCCACTACACACTATATACATGTATGGAATGTTCCCCAAAATAATATAACTATTGTTGACTAGTTGTGTGGGCCATGATAGGGTCATGCGAATACATGCACATATTTGGTTACCTAGCGGTGAGATGAATATGATACTGGAGGAAGATGTATCACAGATAGCTTTGATTGATAGTGGTAGGTGAAATGGGGTTCAGTGACATGGAGGTTGTATCATGATTATGGATGGAAAATGTGCTTAGCAAATTGATAATTTATTGATGGACCTGTGGTTACTCTGGAGGCCCACATTATTCTTGAGGTGTAATATTGCATTTGAGGGTTGAGACGATTGTCAAGGAAATTTAGGATGGCTATAGCATCATGTGCCCCGATAGCCATATATATGGGGGGAGGATTTGAAATCTTGTTAAGATGCATGACATATGTCAGCAAATAGGGTGGAGAGCAAAGACCTACGCAAGAGTAGTTAATATTAGCCCGGGGCCAACTGAGGTAGATACTTGGCTTATATACATGATGAACATGGGGAGATGATAGGGGTCACCACACTACTGATTGCCGAGCATGGCATATGAGCCAGCTCATCATTGGTGGGTGTTTTATACCCAATATTATGAGGGCGATGGACCTACCGACAAGAGGAGTGGGTAAGGGGATTTCCATAATGTCTGTAATAGTGGCGATAATAGATCATAAGTATTCATTTCATGTGAATATTATGTGTAATTAAATGTTGAGGCAATTTACATGTGCATATTAGACTAACACGTGATCTATATGTTGGTGTTCACAGGGGATTCCTATTGTCATTGATAATAGATAATTCTAGTCCGTACATTGATGTGGAATGTGCCTAACATGTACTATGTGGATTTATACTAAAGCAGGTGGATGACATTATGGGTGAGCATGCACATTTATTTGAGCCAATGGCTGTAGTAGTGGCAACATGTATGGTGCTACTTAGTGAGAGGGACAAAGCATTGGATGAGACTCGGATGCCTGTGAGGTTTTAGGTGGAATTCCCTTGGCTCAGGGCATGTTTTCGACCCGTTATGTGGATTTATAAGCGTGATTTTTTGCAATAAATCATGGATAATTTGTAGACTATGGATGTAGGAAGGTGGAGAATTTTTCAAGGCTGTGAAATGCGACATCACATGGGTGGTGAGGCATCTAGTCTAATGTGGATCTCATAGTAGATGAGAGTGACAGTGATGATGAGTATGTTATGCAATGGATATTGTATATGATGTAGGGGGCATTTCCCCTAGTGATAAAACAGGTTGCCAAAATTTGTGCATGTGATCGTATGAATGTGATATGTATGGACATGTATTTTTGATATATATGATATCAATATTGTAAATTTGTTTCTTGATTGTTGATGTTAATTATTATGGATTAAATAAACTTTTTTTTTTATTATGTAATGAAAGGGACTATCTTGTCATGGTGTATTGTGTTGTAGAATGAGTAGTATGTTGTGATATGATGTGATGTAGTAATGGTAGATTGAATATGGATATGGTGAATTGGTTTTTCTAGATTGGATACGTAGGATGCGCGGATATGTAGATAAGTAATGTTACATAATGGGAAAAAATGGGTAAAATTTGTAGTGTAGAAGAAGTTTGATATGATGATGATAATAGAATAAATGTGAACATATTTCGTGATGTATGATAGTAGAAGAAATGTATCATGAGGAATATGTTAGAATGAAATGTAATAGGATATGGTGATGATAAGTAAAAGGAAGGGGTAAGGAGAAGTAACAATGCCCCCTAGTGCATGGATGAATAGGCTCATGGAATAAGACCCCTGAGCAATCAAGTATGATCCGTAAGCAAGAGTGCATCATCGGGAAATGATTGAGGTGTGCTAGATGAACAATGAAGCATGTGATGAAAGATTATTAGAACTTATCCCTCAACGGTTGCGTAAGAATCGTGAGAACATGAGTGCGTCATTGGGGGTAAGGTGTAAAGAATCACCTACCGATGACCATGATGACGGGTGGAAGTGATAACATGTGGAATGGGTGGAGTGTGGACATGCAAAGTCAAATGGAGTGTCGAGTGTAGTGTATACGAGATATGTGGAAACGGGTTGAAAACCATGAGGTGGAGTGGACATGGAAATGGTGGATAATGTGGATAGAATGAATGTGATGAATGTGGAGGTGAAAATGATGAATGAGGTGGAGAATGAATGTGTAGTGGAGGAGCATGAAGAGTGAAGTGAACATCAGGTGGTGAAGGTCAAAGTAGGGGATTGATGACATGGACAAGGAGAAGCAGATATATTGAACACTCACGAGGAGCAAATGAGATAGTGTTAGAGTCGACAAGATGTTGTATGTGTCCATGGAGGGAAAGACAATCATTATCCTATGCCTAAAATATATTGATAATTTCAATAGTGTTGATCAGGGTGTCGTTATAAGTGATGCAGGGGATGATATATATTGTAAGGTATCCAAATCAAGTGCTCATTAAGGATAATGTAGATAACATCATGTGGTCATGATTCAGGAGAGAAGTACAAAGGAGTTGGAAAAGGAGTAATGGATTAGTATGCAGAGGTGGAGTTGGAGGGGAATGGGTTGGAGGAGGTAAAGGAGGTTGGGCTTGTTTAGGAGGAGCTTTAGGTAGTAATGGGAGATGTTTCAGTTGTTAAATAGGAGGTGGTGGATAAGTAACAATAGAGGGGACTATTGATAGTAGCATGTGGAAGTGGTGGGTCCTGTGTGAAGAAAATTTCTTTCTCAAGATCAACAACCTTATAGCATAAGAGAATGAATGATTCACAAGTATCATATTAGAGTCTAAGCATAAGTGGTGGGAGAAGACCATGACAAAAAATAAATTTATTTTCTAAGTCATTTGGCTAGAAGATAATCTGGTGTATGCAAGCATTGAATCGTAAGACATACTCCTTGATGGGTTCATAAGAAGCCTTGGTGTAAGGTGGGAAGGTGGTCATATGTAACCCTAGGTCCTTTGTTAAGAATAAAGGGATGGAGTAAAGCATAATCCATGTCATAGAAAGTACTTATGGACCCATAAGGTAGATGTGTATACCATTGTAAAGCATCGTTTATGAGACTATAATGAAAATCCTTAAACAATAATCAGTCATTAGAATAATTAGCCATAAGTGTGTGGTAATGTAATATATGGGCATGAGGATCACCGGTACCATCAAAAAAAATGAAAGAAGACATGGAAAAGTCTTTTGGGAAGGTAGAATTGTGAATAGTTTTAGGAACTGGATTTCTATGTAGAGAATTTTTGTCAACGGAAGCGTAATAAGCTTGGATTTCTGAAGTGAGAGTGTGGACTTGTGATTGAAGTTGACAGATAACATGCATAAGGGAGAGAATATCCTATGAGGAAATAATATGAGAGGGTAATAGCATATTAAGTGGTTCAAGCTTTCCATTGTGTTTAATCATAAGTATGTCAAGAGGGGATGTGGTATTAGTAGATGAAATAGGTGAAGTAGGTAAATAATAATCTTCGATGGGAGAAGGACAAGAGGAGAAATAGAGGGGGAAGGAGAAGTGGTGGGAGGTAAGTCATTGATACAATAGAGGAAACCTCAGAAGATGATAATAATGGATTTAAAGAGTCACCTATAGCAGTATGGAAGGAAGGTGAGTCATGATGGGAGTCAATGTGATATGAATGGGAAGTGGACATGGCTAGCATGAGGAGCAATGGGATCATCAGCATAATATGAGTGAGAATGTATGTTTGAAGAATAGGTGGGAGGAGAAGTAATAGAAGAAGTAAAAGATATTGATGGAGTAGGAGGAATGGTGGAAAGAGAAGGTAGAGGTTGGGATTCAATGCCTAGAAAATAATCAAAAATGGATGGATCTAGAACATCAAGGGGTGTGTCAGGAGAGGAATAAGAAGGGTCATAACCTAACAGGGTGAGCATGGTGTGCAATGAGTAAAGGAAACCGGATCATCAACAAGTCATATACCAATTGGGGAATCAGTAGGATTAGTAGGTACATGTTGTTGGCCTTCTAGAATAATATTTTGGGTAGTGGGAGGTTGAATCATGGGAGCACTATATAAATCCCTAAGCTCAACTATGATAGGGTCATCATAAATAGGGTTTTCCCTAAAATGCAACATAATGAAAGAAAATAGGAACAATGCAAATACAAAGGTAGAGAATAAGGAAGGCTAAAGTGTTTGTAAGATCGGGTTCACCAAAATTATTAACTAAAAATGTGGGTAAATATAATGATTTATATAGCTATTTTAATAGTTAATCTAAATAGAAAATCTAAGTGCTAGAATGGAATATGAAGACTAAATATTTTTGTTTTATATTTGAATATATTTAAATAATGGAAATATGAGGGATATATTACTAACCTATAAATGACTTACTTGGTTGTATGTTGAACTTTTGTAGATTGGTGTATGGACTGAGAAAACTATGATGAAAATGGCCTCAGGAAGGATAAGAACTGAATTGTATGCCTAGACTGGGGCTCCTGGAGGTGTACTAGGGCACCTAGGGGTGCCCTAGTTTGTAATCTAGGTGTTGTAGACTGTGTAGAAGCTCTGGATCTGAAACTAGAGGTGTCATAGAAGTTCTGTTTTAACATCGATCCTGTCACACAAGTGTCACCGAATCATCATATATGTCACTGTAAATGAAGATCAACCTGCAAAAATCTATCCAAGCATCAATCCCTAAAAAAATAAGAATGCATATGAATAGGTTAGACTGACCTCAGCTGCCAGACCAATGGACTTATGACTAAGCGATTGCACTACATTTCGGACCCAATGTAGTTCTATGTGAAAGTTGTGTGCAATTATTATGCCTAGGGTGCCCTAGTGCCAGTGGCATAATAGTAGGGGGAAAGTAACTAGATGTAAAATGTAAAAATGGTGGATGGAATGGAAATAGTACAACCCTTTCCCCTATGAAGTGTGATGCAGATATAGAAGAAGCCCAAATGCAGTCCCTTACCTTAGTAGATAGCTTACCATTTGATATTAATATGTCCCCCATAATGTAGTTAGTATGCTTTGTTTATATAGGGATCTCTTGCTCAAATTTTGACACTAGTGACTTGAAACTGCCGACGATAACCTAAGGGAATACACAAAGTGACCGTTAGGACCGACCTCAAACACATAAATTAAGACCACAAATCAACATGACATGGGCACCTAAAATCATGGAATGGGGAACCCTAGGGCACCCCATTTCTACCATAGGAACACTAGAGTATACATAGAGATGAAAAAAAGTAAAATATGACACCTAGGACATCCAAAAGGCACCCAAAACTGCAGAGGCATGTGACGAATGGACTAGACGAAAATAATGCCGACTAACTGACTGACGACAAGACCTAGATATGGTTCACTAGTGAATAATTTTATCACGCAAGATCCACATATAAATTAACATACCCAGTAGTATAAATGTAATAGTAAATATGTGGTTTTGTGACTACACCTCCTTCCAAGTGTGCATAACATCAAATCATCATAAGAAAGGGGGTATGTGGGGTTAGATGAGAGGAAGACTTTTCCTAACCATTTGAGTTATCACTTAAGTGAAAAAACTTATAATTATCCTTAGTGGTGAACTTTATAATCCTCTACGTAACTTTCTAATTTTGTAAAAGGGAAAAATGGACATCTTGGGTCTCCAACTATGCATTTTCCAAAAATAAATGCCCTCCTTCACCGAACAATGACTGAAATAACAATCTAAGCCAATTTTCTCACCACCAGAGCTAAGAATAGACTTATAAGGGAAAAAATTATATTATTGTGACTCCAAAAAGGCTTATGTAAACATTCTTAACATTTTCAGAAGACAATTCTTCTTGAAAGTTTCCATTCTAGACCTTTTTCAATTCTGCCCAAGCGTGTACATCGGTGAAAGAAACAGCCACAAAATTTCAAGATGATCAAAAGAAGAAAAAATACCTTGGATGTGAAGGGGGCCTCACATATGTCACATTAGATTTTTATTTTTTCTTATAAATCTCCTTGTAACTCCCATAATCCTCAATTTAATCTTAACCAGGATCGAAGGTCTTTATTTGCACTATCGAGCCAATATTTGTAAATCTACTCCTCATAATCCATTTAAAAAAATTTCACAATGAAGTAAAAACTCTTAGATTTCCAATTAGTTTCTGATTATTTTGCAAATCCTCATGGGGCTCCTAAACCATCTGAATCCTGAAAAGCTATTTTTTCGGAAGAAGTAATCCCCATCACCATCTTAAAATAGCCTAGTTTTGAAGAAGATTTTCCTGAGGTTCCAAATATTTCCTAAATTTTCCTAAATAAATTCATTAAATCCTATAGATTATCTTTAAAAATCTTGGGTTGGTTGTGCCTCAATAGTCAACTTTTGAGGGATTTTGTCTAGTGTGAAAAAACCTAAAAATAGGCTTTTTTTGGGCCTCTCAGATAAATTCATTTTGAATGGTTCTGAATGAATCCATGAATTATCTCCCTACACATGAAACACACATTAAAATAACATTAGAACATTCATCCTAGAAATTATGAGGCTAACACAGTAAGTGAGTTGGCTGGAGGAAATATTTACAATGACTGGGAGAGCACTTTTCAAATGTGGGCTAGGTTGTCATGACAAAATTTTAAAACTTTTGATGCTATTAATTTTTTATGACAATAGTTGGCTCTATCTTGGGGACTAGTTATGAATCAAACAAAATGAGGCTAAGAAAAGAAAGAACTCTAGAATATCAAGACATGACGTGGACCAGTGCCTTATCCATTGGGCTATATAGAGTTATATCTTCACTACTAACAAAGAAAAGACAAACAAACAAGAACAACCAGAATGAATACACGAAAGGGAAAGGAAACAAAACATGAAGGAAATAAACAGTAGAAAAGGAAACATCATAAAATGTACATGTGAGGGACAACCCACTTTCATTGAAGTACCAACTCAAACTGGGTGCTTACCCATACACAAGTATCATTGAATGCCTTTCTTTAGAAAATACATTGACAGGATCACTGAAATATGTTCCTTTCCTCAATTTCTTGAGAAATTTCTCATGGCTGTTGTTGGAATTTCTGACCCACTTATTCAACTCATCTTCTTTGTTTCTTTGGCACTTTATTTCAATTTTCTCATTGACACTTGATTTCATTATGATTTCTGATTTTTCATCACTGCTATGAAGATGAGCCTTGATCACACTTGGCTTATCATTTTCATATCAAGTCATATGTAATTTTATAGGAATTTTTCTTCATTGTTTATCTATTTCATGACCACTTGCTTCCACAAGTTGATTCTCAGTAGATTATTTGAAAACTTCAACATTATCACTAGCCTCTTGATGTTCCCTATTTACAAGTTGTTCCAAATTATCTTCTTTCATGCTTATTGGCTCAATCTTGACTTGTTTCCCATTATGATGTGATGTGCATAGTGTTTTATTATCTTAAAAATAAAATTAACATAAGATTGGATGTGAATAATGTAAACCATCACCTGATTCAACTTGGAAATTTTGAACCTTGAAATTCATCTTCATGTTGAGAGCATCCTTTTCTTGAGGTGATTCAACATTGAAATATTGAATCCTATTCTAGATTATACATTCCTTTTTATAAGATTTTCATTTTGAACAAAATCATCCTTGGGATCAAGTACCTTTTCATCTATCCATATTTTGTTGAGAATGTCTCCATCTTCATTAAAGGGGAATGAGCACAATGTTGGAGCTGAAATATTTATATTGTCATCTTCCCAATCTTGACCACCAAGAACTAAGGAGTAAATTTATATGATGAAATTATTATCTCCTTTAGTAGGCTCATATTTAAGAGAGTAAAACATGTTGTCGTTATTTCCTCCCTTATCATCCTCTCCCAATGAGAAAGAGAGTTTTTCATATTCATAAACACACTTATTGAATGGAACTTCATGCCAAACATCAAGAACATGGTTTGAAACATTGAACTCACCTGAAAAGAAGTTATTGAGTATCACTCCTTCTTAATCTGTATTTCTCATCACTTCAAGATTTATTTTTTTCAAGTCAAGACTCTCATGACTATCACAAAAATCTAGTAGAGAAACTACATTCAAGGTCATATCCTATGGGAAGTATATGCTCTCAAATTTTGATTTCATATCTCTAACTGGATCCGTGACACTCAGATACTCTTCCACTAACATGGGTAGCTCAAGATATTCCTCAAAATTCATGAAAAAGTTCTAAGACTTTGAATCTTGACATGGGATGTCCACCTTTATGTCATCTGACCTTTAAACGGTGTATTTAATTTTCCTAATGGGAAGAAGTTTTTTTATTTTATCATTGACCAAAATGGTGGCATGCGACCAATCCAACTATACATCTCCACTAATATCTTGACAAAACCTTTAGCTTAACAACATTTAATATGACGTGGGAATGTCTGCTACAAGTATTCTCATCACGATCTTCTTGTTAGGTAAATCTTCTAATGCTACTTGAGTATCCTTGACCTTATTGGAATAACAATCACTGAGAGTGGGTGGTGAATTAGTGAGCAATAAATTTTCATCCACTTAAAAAAAATTATCCATTAAACAATCAATTAACCATTAATCATACATCCACAAGAACATAAACATAGGAGATAAAATGAGAACACAAGAACACAATATATAAGTGGGAAACCCTCAAGGGGAAGAAAACCCACTGAAACACATCTATAACTTTATTAGAGGAATGAATCAAATTTAGTTGAGCACCAACTCAACAAGGAGCACTAACCTTTAGGTTTAGTGATGCATTAACCTGACAAGGAGCACCAATCCCTAGCTTTAGTAGAGAAACAAACCTACAAGGAGGAACCAACCCCTAGATGACTCAACACCAAAAACATCCACCTGATTTATTTTTCACCTCTTAAATGTTACCTCAATAGCTTATTATGACACCTGTGAAGCTCTCTTTCCTTCTTTCTTCTCCAATTTTTCACTTTTTGTTAACTCGCTCAAGCCCTTCTTCACCAATTTGATTAATTCTAATGACCTATCTATCCAACAGTAACACACACTCTATAACATCATATCATCATCTCTTTCCTCTCTTGATGGTCATAAATTGTTAGAGATCACAAGCACTGAGGGGGTAGTGAATATTTTTGGACTAAAAAATTTATAGTAAATTCAATCCAGAGTTATTTGATGAAATGAAACAATAATGTATCATGATAATTTAAACAAGCATATGACAGACAATTTTTTTATGCAAATGTGCAATAGGAAAATTGATAATTTTCAAGCATGATAACTATATCCTTGTGTCGAAACTTTCAAGCTTTACCCTTTAGAGAAACCTTGGGTCTACCCGGTGAGTCCAGTGTCCTCCCAATTGATGTTAACTTAGCCCCCTATGTGATTTAGGAAATTCAATTCAAAACCCCTAGGTGATTTTAGGAGTTCATTGAAAAATGCAAACTTTGGGCAGCTGTGGGAAGGGCTATCACTGGCCTTCCTAGGACTAGAGCAACCCCATGGAGTGGAATGAAGAATCAAAACTAGAAATAGATTTGAATTCAAGGATTAGGAACATAATGTAATTTATTTAAGAATATTCAAGAAGGATTCGAAGAAGTTGGGGCAGTCTCACCAAAAACAAGGTTCACAGGCCTAAGTAGTGCACAAGGTCAAAAGAGTTATTGAGCTTCAGGAAGTGATTTTAAGAGCTCTAGG
>JAHRHJ020001194.1:0-30155 GCA_019776745.2 Taxus chinensis
ATATTTATGCTAAACCACCTTCAAGAAAATACCAAGGTGTTATGTTGATAGAAACCAAGGTGACACATCTAGATGGGAGGAACTAAAGAATTTATTAACAAGAGTTTAAGTCATAGAACAACTATTTCACTGATCTCCATTTATGTCGTCTGGATCCAACAAGGAATTCATTCGATGATGAAGTTAATTTCTAGATCTAACTTTGTAAGACTTATTAGTCCACTAGGATACTAAGGAAGTAAGGTTAGTTCATTACTTACTCCATACTTCCAAAGTTGGTGTTGGAATAGAAGGGAAGACATTTCCTAACTAGAAGGAAACCACATACTGGGTTCAGTTGGACCATGATAAAAATGGGCTAAACATACAGACTATGATGGTAAACTCAACTAGGGGTTTTATTTACCTAAACTAGGAGGTTCCATCAAGTGACAAAAGTTTAAGTTCATTCTACGGTTTTCAATTTCTTTTGGCTAAGAAAGATCACACATGAAGACATAGTTATGCACTAATCTTATACTAGGGTTGAGTGTTTTGATTAAATTTCTTTATTACATTTACAAGGTAAGAATACAACAACTAATTAATTAATCATTTATTGAACACTGAAAATGCACTACAAGATATTAAATTCAAATTCATTTACCATATATATATCAATATATATAAATTTTTTTACCATATGTAACTATGAATCAAATTTAACCTATGATTAAATGCATATTTCCCAAGGCATTCCTAAAACTAGCATCTCATACATACTACCAAATTTCAAATATAAATTTTCTGTAACATGAGACTACATTATACATCTATTCATTTTACAATGACTATATAAATTACAATAATAAATAATGAATTACACATGCCTTTTTTCCATCTTTCTTGCGTCATGCAAAACCATGTGAGAATGAAATCAACGATAAATCGCTAGCATGACATCCATCATAATCTAGCGTAATTAATATTTTTCAGTTTCCTATTTACATATAATAATAATTATAATTTGCATTCAAAAGGAAAAGGTTTAGAAATATGTATTCACTTCATTTCATTTCACTTCATTTGATAACCAAGGAGAGAGAAAGAGAAAGGAAGAGAGAGAAACACTATTTTGTCCAAAAGTTCAATTTCACACAACAAGTCACATGATAGAGTTCAAAACAGTTATTTACAAGTTTCCAGGGGGATTTGGTAACCCGACGAGGGTCCTACAACTTTCTTTTTACATTTTCCTGCTAGTTACAAAAACATTCAATTTAGGCTCGAAGGCTAAGAACCCACTTTCAAATGTTGTCTTCCAATGAGAAAACACACCATAGTTAAATATCTACATGCCCACTTATATACCAAGAGTTCATAGGAACTGACATAATTTCAGAACTGGTGAATGGTTTATGATTTGGCGGCTAGTTTTCTGAGGCCATCGGTCGTAATTGGCCTAGTTACAAATGATAAAAAAAAGTTAGCTCGAGGGCTCAGAAAACCACGTCCAAAACTATTGTTTGATGTATGAATGTGCCATGATAAATTTCCTACAAGTTCCACCATATATGGAGAATTCATCAGAGTCGATGGAACTGAGAACTAGAAAACAGTTTTCAAATGGACGACATGATTTCTAGAAGCCACTGGTCCTAATTGGTCCAGTTTGACCTAGTCAAACTGTGACTCAGAGGCCTACAAAATTCCATTGCCAAACTATCAAGAAAAGTGTTTTTCCCTAAACTGAAGGTTCCATGAAATCATCTAGTAAAAATATTAGAGGTTTGCGAAGGTGGATAATCATTTCTTTGTCCCGTTTCAAATGGGTTCAAAATGAAAGCCAACTTTTTAGTTTTAGTAGCTTCCTACACTGCAAAACAATGTAACAGGGCTCCTAGAAGTTCGTCAAAAAGATCATATATGATCAACCGAGGTCAATCCAAGGATTGAAGTGACTCCTCACATAACAAGATACATGTAGGAAACTTAACCTCTCCTTTCCATAGTTATGAAGGTTACTTTGTGAGTCTCCAGAAATCACAATTTATCTATTTAACAAGGAGATGGTCAACATATTTATAGGTAAGTCAACTTCAACTTGTCGATAAACCAATACTGTAGTGATCTAGTTTAGTTAGGAAGTTTTCTAAATCACCTCAAAATGAGGGTTTGAAGTTCATGGTTTCTACAAAAGGTTATTTTGATTATGTGAGTTACGATATGACGTTTTATTGTTTTAAAACAAGTTTATTAAAACAATTAAATCTATGATAATCCTATAGCTTTTAAAATTATATTTTGTTGCAAAAGAAAAACTAAAGTACAAGAATTATGAAAGATAAGGAGAGATGAACCATGCCTGAAAAAAACGAAGTGTTCGGTCAAAGACGTGGTTTGGTGAAACACATTGCTAGATGCATTTTCACTCTGGATTCCCATGAACTTTTCAAAACTCCCCTTTGGGACATCTTTGCACCAAAATAAAGTCAAGATATTGATTTCGATCTAACTTCCATCTAGTCAATTCTTGAATTACTTACTAAAAAAACCTTTCACTTGAAGCTCTCATTTTGTAACAACAAGAGAGTTGTTGGCCAAGATGTTGAGTCTCGCATTTACACCTTTCTAATGGCATTTGATTCAAACTTTTGAATGCCATTTTGTAAGACCCATCTTGCACACCATGACCCATATTAAGATATCTTAATAAGTTAGAACTGAAAGGATGGGAAGAGTCAATTTCTAGTCTTAAAGGTGATCTTGGAGATAAAGATTGGTTGAAGTATAAAAGTCATAACACAGTTCCTCCACGGATTTTCTTGACAACTCCATTGCCTTGTCTCAGGGAAGTTCCTAGTACTTAATGAATCCAAATGGTCGACTTTCCAACTTATCACTATGGATGAAGAGGATGAATTCCTTTATCCCTCATAGATTTCCTTACCATTTGAACCCCACCTGACACTGTGCACTTATGCATAGATGTTTTGACAGAAGAACATAAGTTGCAGCATTTCATGAAAATCCATTGCTCAAAAGAAGAAGAGTTGATTGTAAATTATTGTAACTCTTGTATTCTTATGTGATTTCTCCATTCAAGGGTACCAAAAAACATAAACACAACCACCATTTAGGTATTCATTGGTGTACAATTGATGATAAATTTTAGCATTTCCTCAAGATAGCCAGCACAACAAAGAATGTCAACCAAGTTTAGACATAATATTCATTCTAGGTGGAATGTATAAGCAACATCTTATGCCATTGAAACCATACAACCCTTTTCCATTAAACCTTCAAACTTGCAGTTTACCAAATAAAACAAAAAGGAAGCTTACATGGTCGAGGACATGTTCATTAGACCCAAGTCTCTTGGATATTTTGTGTTTCTCCCAAGCGCATTTGTCAAGTTTTCCATCTAATAAAATTCCTCTATCTTTTATGATTTGGAACTGTGACAACCAAACAGTGTTCAAACTCATATTTTGGCATAGGCTAGGAAGAAAGTTGGAAGGGCAATGACAGGAAATTTACCTTAAATGCAATTTACTTGAAAATCCAAAAGTTCTTTACCAAAATATGCATTATTTATCCACAATAGAGTCCATGAACACATTTTTTTCAGGCTATTTTTCAAGATTCATTCAAAACACAAGTTCTTGCTTCCCATTTTTCAAAATCCTTGTCACTTATCAAATGCAATTTCTGAAAATTATAACTGAAATTATTTTTTAATGTGATGGTCAAATCAATACCTCAGAGCTAATTTTTGCATGAAGAATGGGAACAGGGAATAACTGATCAGGTTGAATGGTCCAGGGAGTTCTATTTACCATGAAGCAGTTGACTCCTTCTCAAGACCATAACCATGTCCTATATTTTACACTCCACTACCAACCTTCTTTAACTGATAACTTTCCCTTTTTTCTTGGGTTTCACATCTTCACATAGGATCCCAAATAAATTATTAAATTATTGTGCATTTGATGTTGGACACTACATATATGAAAAATGTGCAATCTTAGTTTTGTGCCCATACTCCAACCCATCAACTCAATCCACCACGCCAGCTCCAAACTTTTATTTTCATCATTTATTTTTTATTTCATATTATAACAATATGAATCCAGCTTTTTTTTTGGGCACTACATTTCCCTCCCCTTATAAGAGCATCGTCCTAAATGTGACACAACACCAAGGGAATTTCTAAAGGGCTATAAAAAATGAAGGAATAATGATGACATGTCATTTAAAAAAAAAACTTTCCTCATTAGAACATGACCACAAGGAAGTCAAGAAATTTTAACAATTTCTTAAATTTTAATGTTTGTGAAGATTAATTAGTTCTATTTTACCTTTTACTTAGTTAATATTTTCCTTTACAATATTTATTAATCTCAAATCTTAATACTCATTGTTTAGAGATTTTCAATTTCTTTGTTCATGGGTGCCCAATAGTAATTGGCATCAATGTATGTCACACAAAACTCAAACACAACACAAATGACCCATGAAACATCTTGCTACATACTTTCAAGAGGTGTATCACATCACAAGACCTTTAATTCCACCATGAAAAAGACAAACAAGTAGTCCACATAGTTACAAATAATTTCCAACAATTATGTCACAAGCATATATCCAAGTTACACAATGACTAACAAAGAAATAATCATCATGAATCATACATAACAACATGGTAAAACATGACCCTTAAAAATAACCATGACTGTACCATCACATATTGCCAAGACAATATCCAATAGTACATACCAACCTAAAAGGATATGGAAAGTCAAGCCTTAATCATAACAATGTCTAAACAAGACTCACAAGAGTACACATAACATCAAAATACCAACTCCACACATCATAAACATCAAAAAACAATCTCCATATATCTCCCAAAGCATCACAAAATAACTCCGTATACCTCCCAAAGAATCAAAAACAATAGTCCATATACCTCCCAAGCATCAATCAATCATTTTGGATAACAGTTTAGCCCCACAAGAATATCATGGTCACTCAAGTCCATTAGTGCCTCCCTAATATCATGGTCACCTCAATCTCTTATGCCTCAGAAAAAGTCTCTTATTGGGTCACCCTCAACCAAAGATGTGCCATAGAATATCAAAACTAAAATAAAGATAATTTCTCCTTTTTTCTCCCCAAAAGAGGTTCGGTCACCCTATGGCCCTAGGCACATAGAGTCCAAATCACCTCTAACCCAAGTGACATAATAACTCTTGTGGTTCAAAACCCACTAGTTATCTTTAAACTCCTTGGGGCATACCCCCATACAATGAAAGCGGGTCCATAGGTTCCACCACTCCATGGTGAATCCCATGACCCTATTCCAACACATTACGACATTAGAACCAACATAACAATCCATTTCAAATGCCAAGTGGCAAAAAATCCCAAGCCTTGGGCTAGGCTATAAAAATTTTAAACTTGATAAAGAAAATTTAAAACTAAGAAAAGAAAATGGCTAATTAGCCATAGTTAGTGCAAATATCTGAATGTTAGTGCAACAACCAAATAAATGCCCAAAACATAACAACATGTCAATCAAAAAAATTGTTGGTTTTAGCAAGAAATGGAAAGTGTTCAATTTACGAATTAAATACATATATAAAATAACACATTACAATAACTATGTGGCCTTATATGGCCACCAAAGGGGTACTCAATGAGTTGCTGGCACTCAGAAACATCAAGCTCAACTCATAAAATAGTCATATCAAATAATACAATTGTCATCATCTCTATCTGAATCATCCTGCCACCACTTCGACAAGGCTCAACATAGTCAAAATCACATAGGTTGAATACATACGATAACCATATGGGAGAGAGAAAGGAGTACAAGTCACCATCTACTGAGCCTAAGGTGTCCGTGAAACACAATATGCATGACACCCATTGAGCAAGTGCCACACATACCAAATGAACAAAAGTGGGTTTTCAGCCTATGTAAGGCTCCACTTCCTATCTCGTACTCAGCTCGAGTGACTGGTCAACGGTACACATTTCCTCACTCCAAACATACACATTTTATCGATTTCCCTTAGGGTCAGTTAGTGTAGGGTCCACAACATAACACATAACTACATCACTAACACAATGGTGATTCACACAAATTAACCATAACATCTTACACATGGTATATACATAGGGTATAACACAATCATTACTTTCATGGGTTATGATACATCACATTACCACATTCTGCACCCAAAGTGCAATCACTATACAATAGGGATCATACACTCACCATATGCCCCTAAATCATGACATGAACCATCACATATTACATGAATTATACGTATGAGGAACACAATGTCTAACCTTACAACATATAGTCAATTGCAATACAACATGGTGATGCACACACGATTCATCACAATACGGTGATGACATCATGATACAATCTAATTCACTTTACACCAATTTTTTCATGCAATACATCAATACACCTTCATATCACATAATGCCAAAATGCTCCAACACTCTGCAATCCACAATAACATTCTTTTTTCACACACAATAAGGTGGTACATCACATGTGAATTCTTCATAGAATCCATGAAAAAGAGAGAGAATAATCTCATCACAAGCACATCAACATGATAACAATTAAGTGCTAAGTGACATACACAACATGTGCGTTCACAATATCATAATTACAACATAGTTCACATACAACATATATCACATTACTCTTCCAATATCCACCACCACCATGCAAAATCGTCACTACTCCAATCTGTCTCAGAGGTTCAAGAGCATGAACCTCTGCTCTGATACCAAATGTAATGCCCACATTTTACACACACAAATACAACAGTAAAATACCAGGATAATTTTTTTATTTACATTACTCACTACACAACTCCACAAGGGCTCCAAGTAAGTAAAACTCAACAACACATATAAAACTTACGTAAGTCATTAACTCACATAGACACATGACAACACCATATACATGTCGAATGCCACACTTTCCCCAATGAATGAATGCTAGCAATGACCCAACCACAAGAAAAGGGACTCAAGGATTGAAAACCCACAACACATCATTACCATGATTACATCTTAGTTATGATTAACATTCCAAGAACATTATTATGCAAGGATAATTTTTCCTTTTTCCACATACAGGATTCTTAAATTCATTTCACATTCAACTTATTGTTCGACCATTTAAGTTTTCTCTTTATCCCTTATGACAATCTCCATAACTTACATAATTATTTCCATATTTCAAATTACATACAAAGTTCCTAATTCTCTCATTCTTATGCCAAAGGTTTGTTTCTCAAAATATGTTTAGTTGAAATTTAATTTTACCCTCATTATGCAAGGTGACCAACTAGGAGTTGTCGAGGGAAAATAATACACATCAAAGGAGGTGAAGGTTCAAGTTTCCCTTTTTCCTATAAAATTCTTTCCATAAGAAACAAAATTATTTCTCGTGCTATGGTTGTTTTAGTTCCAAATTTAGTTTGATTCAATTAAGCATTTACATGACAATAATTTTATTTTATTTTATTTTTAGTGGACTTTATATTGGCTCAAATTCCAAGAGTGACATTATTCCTAACCTCAAATCTCATTTTATTCTTATATGATTTACTCTTACATCGCATTATGGTCTCATTATTAGCATCATTTTACAACATTTGTAATCAAAATAACCCATAATTTACACAAATGGATTCACTACTACAAGGAGTGTAACTGTACGTACCAAAAATTGTAGGGTATTGCACCGATGGAAAGATGTTACACATACCCCAATGATGATACAGGTCTCCTCGCAAGGTTTTCGGGATTGCCAAGTATACGTTTGTATCCCATATGCCTCGCTCGGCCTCCACATGCTTTGTTTTACCCTCTGCCCCCCTTTTTTCTTGCATTTTGGTCTTCAGTGATGAGACCGCCGCCCAGGACAGGGCGGCGGTCCTATTCGTGTTTTCCAAAAAGTTCCAACAATCACGTCAAATGTAAATCTTCAATTTCTACCCGTATTATTCAGCTACTTTGCTTTGCATTTATGTTTTGGCCGCCCTATGAATAGTGTTTTCCCTTTATTTATAGTAAAAAAGTTCAATTGGGAATTACCCTCTAGTAAATGCATTTTCTATAAATAGCCAACTTGTTTTCAAACAAATGGCCCCTCTCCTTCTTAATTCTATTATTCAGTCTTTTGAATTTCTCAATTCAAGTTCCCATAGTTTCATGTGTTGCTTCCATTGTTAGTTTTCCTTTGCTGTTTAGAGGTCCTTCAATCTTCTTGTTTCAGTCTTGCTTCATTGTTGTCCATGCAAGTCAGTTTAGAGTAAAGTAGTTTCATTTGTAGATTGGAATCCATTAGAGTTATAGGTTCTGTTCATCACAAAGGATAATTTCAAGAACTCTTGACATATTTTTGTTGTATTCCCGCAATAAATCCCGCTAAGAATTGCATAGTTAAGCTATGTTCACTTGCGTTATCCATCTCCTACTCACATTGTATTCGGTCTATATCCAAAGCTACCATTGTTCAAAAACCTTCTTCTATTGATGTTATCATATACATGATTTTCTGGATTCACAAGAACACGAAGGAACAAGGAGATCACACTGAGGGGACGAAGTCACACACAACTAGATTTACCACTATTCTGTAAATGCCATGTTTGAGCTATCAAAGTTCTAGTTAGAACGTATCAAATAGATTAGTGAATTATTTTATTTCAGTCAAAAGTTCACTCTCGATATCGCCAAGGAAGCTGTGGGGATTGATAGTTTCTGAGAAACTATGATCCATTCCTCACTTCTGAGGTAGGATCGAGAGTCTTTCAATTTAAAATAATTAGTTGCTTGGATATTTAGGATAAAATCACAACTGCACAAGTAAATAGCCACACCAGGCTACTTTGTTTGTTTTAATTTTGTTACTAGATTAGTTATCCCTTTTCTAAATATATTAGAGTAGTTGCTCTTTAAATTCATCAAAATATGTCATCGAAAATACAAAAATAGAAGAATACATGCATAGTGTAAATACATCTTTCACAATGAGTTTATTAATTTTAGTTAAAAGTTGAATAAATTTGTATGACAATCACAGGACCTAGAGAGCCTAGAGAATATATATTTGAACCAATAGTGCCTCAACCAAATCTACCCACAACATTAGCTGATATAGATCAAGACCTTAGGATATAGGTCTTCCGAGAAATGGAAAACCTACAAGCAATTAGTGAACAATTGAGAGGGTTAAATATCGAAGACGACAAGACATACACATTTTGATCAAATCATCCTAACCATAGACTGACTTGATAAAATATCTGAATGAATGTACAAGGATTCGAAAGAGAACAATTATTTGGTTGCGATCCTTTAGTTCCACAACCTGACGCAGGAGACCTCCTCATTGACATAGATACTAGCTTATGCATTCAAGTTGCCAGAACACCTATAAGGTATTCTGAGAAAAGTATACAACTTCTAGTTCTAAACATAGAGGCTGAAAAGGCGTATGATTACTAGATAGTCAGAAGAAGGGATTGATTCTTCACATGACCATAATAGGTCCACAACAACCACGAACTCACGATTATGATCCCCAAGTACCACAACCCAACGGGCCTAAAAATCAGTTAAGTATTGATACCGATTTACAAACACTGGTATTTAGATCCTCACCACTCCCGCCAGATATCATCACGCAGTTCTCTGTATTAAATATAGAAGCCAATCAATCTAATATTTTTTGGACTAGACCAGAAAACTACCCATAGTTCACTACCAATCCACTAAACTTCCTATCACCATTTTCATGACCTTGTTTGGAGATATATACAAAGCTCCCATAGGTCACTTCCCACGTATCCAACAACCAAGAAATAGGATCTCGGTAGAGCTCGACATTGACTGGAGCCTTCGAACAGCTATTATATCTGAATGAACCATCACACCAATTCAGGTTAGGAGGGCCTTCTTTGGCTTAGATTCATAGATTCCATTATTGCATATTGAGGATATAAGATTACCCGATTAGCTTGTTTGTATCCATTTATATTCAACATTCACTGGTTGTCTTGACACGACCTCGGGAGGTCGGGTATGAGGAAGAGGTACTTGTAGATTCCCATGCTTGCATGTCACGTTTCCATCGTACAGTAACCCAACAAGAGACAACCCAATTCTTTGTTCACACTAGAAGGTGAGGAATTCAATGTAACTGTCAATTCCTTGCATCTTAAACGGTTTTACGCATAAGACATCATAATCACCACTTGTACATTATAGTTATCTACATTGCATTAGTCATTTAGTTGTTTCATTCTATCCACTCATTTTGTAAAAGTGGTAGTCCAGGAACTTACTCTTAAGTAATCTATTACAAATTTCTGAAAGTATTGGCAAAAGCATTCAAATCACATCTCTTCGAACATCATCAAGTATTTTCAAATCTTCTCATCAAGTTCGACAAACAAGTATTGACGAAAACCATACCAAGGCCTACATACTTGGTTTTGCTCTTTCTTTCTACTATGTGAAATCGCCTTTACCTATGGTCTGTTCTAGAAGCTTCTTGGTGTCACATCTATCCCTCTTAAGTCTCTTTTAAAGAAAGGATATCCCAAAGTCATAGATCAGAAATGTCAAAATCAAATGGAATCAAAAGTGCCAAGCAAACAAAATATTTTATTTTACACACTTCTTTGCCCCACCAACCTTCGGTGATAAGCCTACGTCTCTTACTAGTGGTGCAAGGTTGGTAAAGGAAAGAAGTGCCCTTACTCGCCTATATCTTGCCTTTGGTGAAAAACCCATGCTTCTTACTAGTGGCATCAGGCAGGGTGTGGGGGGTCCATTCACACATTAAAAGCACAAATCAAATTATATTAAGAGAAAACAAATGTCCAAATTCTAAAGAGATCAAATCCTCAAAACCAGATTTTGTCAACCAGGTTGCCATTTATAAATCTAAGTCTAGATAAACTAGAAAGTAAGTGGCCTTCTAAGCTTGGTGGTAGTTCTAAGTAGGATAAGTGTGTAGGTCTAAGTTTGGTTTCTGATACTGGTTTTTCTGTCTCTTATCATTCCATTCAGTCAAACTCATACAATTTTTGCCCTTCCCAACTCTTGGTGTAGAGCCCTCGCATCTTACTGGTTGCATGGAGTTAGGAATGGGGAAAATTCATCTCTTTATCACTATACATTCATCACATTTTTCCAACATAAGAAGAAATCACAAACATTGCCCAAAGATTTCAAAAGTTCAGTACTACAATATGTTTGTATCATCTCATATCATCATTACAAAAGCATAAAAAAGAGAAACATTCTTATCAACATTTGTTATCATTTGTCATCCATTGCATACATACTGAAAAGCATGAAAAAAAATACTCTAAAAACATCTAGTATACATGTGGAAACAAGTCACAAAATTCTAGGCACCAAAAGTCTAGATCCAAAAAGATATATATATATATATATATATATATATATATATATAAATCAAGTTTCATATACAATGCCATCATGCACTAGGCATGGTCAAAATGCTCAATGAGCCTGAAAAGTACAAAAACACTCATATAAATATCTGACAAAACACTACAAAAATGGCCTCTCAATCCCTATGGGATCCCTCAGAGGGTGCACGACCACGTCTAGGACTCCGGCTACGCTGGTGCTCCGAATGCACTGAGGGCTCGTGGTCATGGCCAGTAGCTTTCCGTCTCACTATGAGAATGACTCCTCCTCATCAAGCGCTCGGCCGTCCTATATCCAGCTACCTCAGCATGGAGAGAAGTCATGATCTTCACCGCATGCTAGACAGAGGCAAAAACATCGGTATGCCTACCGGCTGCTGAAGGCTCCCCCACATCCACAGAAAGCTCAGCACGAGTCTTCTCTGAGGGGAGCAACAAGGTATCTGTGCATACTCGGTGAATCAAGTCTCGCCACTCATCAGCAGTCGCTGCAAATAAAGGAGAAAACAAGTTAGAAAATGATCAAAAATAAAACCAAGAATAAACGAAATGAAAAGAAATAACAACTAAGACAATTCTAACTAAAACAAAGTCAAGAGAAGAGTGACAACTCACTCGGATCTCCAGGCCTCTAGGAAGGATCTCTAGGATCCGCGCCTGCCACTGATGCTTGCCACTGACTGGTGTCCCTCTCCCACATCTGGGGCAATGTGATGGCCTGCAACGGACTCACCATCTCCCCCTAAATCCTGAGAGAGAAACTCCTCTGAGACCAGAGTCATCCTCTCTATGCTCCGCTCCACTCTCTCGGCCCGTAGGATATCCTGAGTGTCATGCCACTCGGAATCACTATCATCCTCCCCACCCATCCCCTCTGTCTCCTCCTCTGTCTCTCCCCCAGTGAACTCCTCAGACTCGGAGTCCATGTCAATGGGCTCATCACTGCTATGGGTGGGACCAGTGGCAATCTGAAGTAAAGGTGCCTGAGGAGCACCGGCTCTCCCTCGAGCACGTACCACCCTCCTGGTCGTGATGGGAACACCAGGAGTAACAATAGTCCAACCCTGGCCTCTAGGACCTCCCCGAGCCTCACGAATAGATCTATACACTGGCCCCGCTAGAGGAAACATGTCAATATAGGGGAGGCCGAACTGCTGTGGTACTCTATCAAAGGGGTGGATCTCCAACTTCCCCACCCTGTCTACCAGCTGACTGGTAGTCTGACAAGCAATCAATGTGACAGTCTCCTCTCCCCATAACCCTACCATGGCCTGATAAGGAGTGGCCTCCATGTCTGCAGTGGTCAAAGAGGCCACTGGCTGGTGAGGTGCTCTAAGAATGGTCATCCCTATCCACCTCGCTGCCCTGACAACCCCGGGATCCTCTGCCTCTACACCTCTCCCATACAGAGTGATATGCTCATACACCCAACTCATGACAAGAGTGGGGTGGCTCAGTGACTGTCCCTGTAGTCAGACCACCCTGTATAAATCATGGTAGGTGGTCCCGAGGATGTCTGCTCCCCAAGCGTAAACATGTCCATGGCCCTCAATCTGTGTAATAATGGGGGCCCAACAATATAAGAGAGTGTCCCCTCCCTTGTCCCCAATCAATCTCGAAGCAAGGATGCCCATGATGGCCTTGCGGAGCATAGGAATGTCTGTCTCAACAATGGAGTGGATCCTCACTCCCTTCTTTGATCCCATCGAAACAACTGCATCCCCCATATAGGTGGCCCACTGAACCACCTGAGATCTCGATACTGTTGTCTTAAGAGATAGCCACCGCCCAAGGATCGGAACCCCCAGTATACGGTAAACATCCTCCAGGGTGATGGTCCACTCACCCCTAACTCCTGGCAATCGGAAGGTGTTCTGATCTGCATCCCAGTATGAAAATAAGTCACATAGTATGTGACTAGCAGGTGCAATGTGAGGGACCTGTGCAATCCTCCAAATGCCAGCCCTCTGAAGAGTATCTCACTCTACCTGAGTGAGTGCCTCTAACACTACTGGGAGCCAATCACACTCCCTCTCTTGGCTCCATCTAATGTATTACTCCTCCTTCTGCATACACCCAAAAACACAAAAAAGGAGTAAGTTAGTATCAAAATCCGATTGGAAAAACTATCAAAAACATGTAAAAGTGCTAAAAATGCAAAAATAAGTAAAGGAAAGCATTGTTTTTGCTTTCTGTCGTGAACCACCACCCTGTGCAGAGTGGCGGTTCCGTAACCACCACCTTCTAAGGTGGCGGTCCCGTAACCGCCGCCCTGTGCAGGGTGGCGGTCCTGTCCTGAAACCGCAAATGGCTCGGAAGCCCTAAAAATGCCTAAAAACAAGCAAAAAAACACCATTTTAACTAAAATAAGGACCTACCCTATGGGCGCCCCCCCTAGAGACTCATTTAAAACTAATATTTTCAAAAATAACCCCCCCCTGAGACAAAGATTTCATCATTTCCACATTTTAGGTTCAAAAACAATAAATTGAGAAGAACTAACCTGAGACTTTGCGGGTCGATGTTCCGCTCTCGGAGGCATGATCACTATCTCACCATGAACATTTTGACTATACTCTCGTCGAAAACTATCACCGTGGGTCCCAGAGCTCAAAAACTATCAAATCAATCCACGCAAATGAATAGTGAAATGAGTTCATTTTATATATATATAGCTTTTAAAATTGATTTTGAATGTCTTTCGCAGGGTCGGAGCATCGACGGAGGTAAGTTCTAAACCCCGCGTAGATGGTAAGTCCTCATTTCATATCAATTTTGTTTTATTTCTCAATTTATTTTATCTATCTGCACTTGAGTCCCTTTTTTTCATTTTACAGATAGCGGGATTTTGGATGGCGACTTTCCAACACACGGGCGTGTCAGGTATAACTCCTAACTCCCCATTTCGGGACCGCCATACTTGGATCCACCATTTTACACCTCTTCATGGCTAAGACGCTTCTCCGAGGGGGCAATATGTACGTACCCAAAATTGTAGGGTACTGCACCACGGAAAGATGTTACACATACCCCAATGATGATACAGGTCTCCTTGCAAGGTGTTCGGAATCCAGAAAAGCTCGCCAAGTATACGTTTGTATCTTGCATGCCTCGCTCGGCCTCTGCATGCTTTGTTTTTCCCTCTGCCCCCCTTTTTTCTTGCATTTTGGTCTTCAGTGATGAGACCGCCACCCAGGACAGGGCGGCGGTCCCGTAACCGCCGCCCTGCACAGGGTGGCGGTCCTGTACGCATTTTCCAGATTCTTTCGACGATCACGTCAAATGTAAATCTTCAATTTCTACCCACATTCTTCAGCTACTTTGCTTTGCATTTATGTTTTGGCCACCCTGTGAATAGTGTTTTCCCTTTGTTTATAGTAAAAGAGTTCAATTGGGAGTTACCCTCTGGTAAATGCATTTGCTATAAATAGCCAACTTGTTTTCAAACAAATGGCCCCTCTCCTTCTCAATTCTATTATTCAGTCTTTTGAATTTCTTCAATTAGAATTCCCATAGTTTCATTTTTGTTTCCATCCATTGTTAGTTTTCTTTGTTGTTTAGAGGTCATTTGATCTTCTTGTTTCAGTCTTGCTTCATTGTTGTTCCATGCAAGTCAGTTTAGAGTAAAATAGTTTCATTTGTAGATTGGAATCCATTAGAGTTGCAGGTTTTGTTCATCACAAAGGATAGTTTCAAGAACTCTTGGTATTTGTGTTGTATTCCCGCAATAAATCCTGCTAGGAATTGCATAGTCAAGCTCTGTTCACTTGCACTATCCCTCTCCTACTCGCATTGTATTCGGTCTATATCCAAAGCTGCCATTGTTTGAATACCTTCTTCTGTTGATGCTATCATATACATGCTTTTCTGGATTCACGAGAACATGAAGGAATGAGGAGATCACACTGAGGGGACAAAGTCACACACAACTAGATTTACCACTGTTCTGTAAATGCCAGGTTTGAGCTATCAAAGTTCTAGTTACAACGTATCAAATAGAGTAGTGAATTATTTTATTTCAGTCAAAATTTCACTCTCGATATCGCCAGGGAAGCTGTGGGGATTGATAGTTTCTGAGAAACTATGATTCATTCCTCACTTCTGAGGTAGGATCGAGAGTCTTTCAATTTAAAATAATTAGTTGCTTAGATATTTAGGATAAAATCACAACTGCACAGGCAAATAGCCACACCAGGCTATTTTGTTTGTTTTAATTCTGTTACTAGATTAGTTGTTCATTTTCTAAATATATTAGAATAGTTGCTCTTTAATTTCATTAAAATACGTCATCGAAAATACAAAAATAGAAGAATACATGCATAGTGTAAATACATCTTTCATAATTAGTTTATTAATTTTAGTTAAAAGTTGAATCATTTTGTATGACAATCACAGGACCTAGAGAGCCTAGAGAATATATATTTGAACCAATAGTGCCTCAACCAAATCTACCCACAACATTAGCTGATATAGATCAAGACCTTAGGATACAGGTCTTTCGAGCAACGACAAACCTACAAGCAATTAGTGAACAACTGAGAGGGTTAAATATTGAAGACGACAAGGCATACACATTTTGGTCAAATCATCCTAACTATAGACTACCTTGATAAAATATCCAAATGACTGTACAAGGATTCGAAAGAGAACAAGTATTTGGTTGTGATCCTTTAGTTCCACAACCTGACGCAGGAGACCTCCTCATTGACATAGATACTAGCTTACGCATTCAAGTTGCCAGAACACCTGTAAGGTATTCTGAGAAAATTATACAACTTCTAGTTCTAAACTTAGAGGCTGAAAAGGCGTATGATTACTGGATAGTCGGAAGAAGGGATTGATTCTTCACATGACCATAACAGGTCCACAACAACCATGAACTCATGGTTGTGATCCCCAAGTCCCACAACCCAACGGGCCTGCAAATCAGTTAAGTATTGATACCGGTTTACGAACGCTGGTATTTAGATCCTCACCACTCCCGCCAGATATCATAACGCAGTTCTCCGTATTAAATATAGAAGCCAATCAATCTAATATTTTCTGGACTAGACCAGAAAACCACCCATAGTTCACTACAAATCCACTAAACCTCCTATCACCATTTTCATGACCTTGTCTGGAGATATATACGAAGCTCCCACAGGTCACTTCCCACGTATCCAACAACCAAGAAATAGGATCTCGGTAGAGCTCGACATTGATTGGAGCCTCTGAACAACTATTATATCCGAATGAACCATTACACCAATTCAGGTTAGGAGGGCCTTCTTTGCCTTAGATTCACAGATTCCATTATTGCGTATTGAGGATATAAGATTACCCGATTAGTTTGTCTGTATCCATTTATATTCAACATTCACCGGCTGTCTCGGCACGACCTCGGGAGGTCGGGTACGAGGAAGAGGTACTTGTAGATTCCCATGCTCGCATGTCACTTTTCCACTGCAACCAAGACATCCACTTGTGTAATTTAATCCCACCAAGAGATCGATCATAGGTATATCATAGGAAAACTACATTTGTTTGGTTCTGGGCCACTTATTAGGGTACAAAAGGGAAATTGGGCACATGGGGTAATGAGACCCCTTTTTTCTGCACTTCTCTTAAGTCAAATTGTTTTAAATACAATTGCATTTTCCAAGTGTTATGTACAATTTCCGCCTACAAGTTAACCCTTTAATCAACCAAGGTTTTGGTATAATTCCAATTAAACCTGATGATCTACACCTCAACTATATATGAGTTTTAAGGTGAGAGGACATATTTATGCTAAACAACCTTCAAGAAATACCAAGGTGTTATGTTGTTAGAAACCAAGGTAACACATCTAGATGAGAGGAACTAAAGAGTTTATTAACAAGAGTTTAAGTCATAGAATAACTATTTCACAATCTCCATTTATGTTGTTTGGATTCAACAGGGATTTTATTCACTGATGAAGTTAATTTTGATATATAATTTCAAAAGTCCTGGTAATCCAATAGGATAATAAGGGATTAATAGCTCTACTTACTCCATATAATGGTAAGTTTGCATGGTCATTGCTTCTAACAAGGACTCGATAAGGTTACTTCCAAGCATATTGACCATCACCACTCAACACAGTTTCAGACCTTAAGGAAGTCTTATTCTACCTTGCGGTTACAAAAACAAGTAAAACATACTCCAGATAACGTTGGACCATGTCATTCCTAAAATATGGGTTCATGAAATGTTGCTACACATAAATGACTATGATGGTAAACCCACAAATCTACATAAACTAGAGTCATCGAGTGCAAAGTTTAAGTTTTCTATGGATTCAATTTCTTCTATGGTAAAAAGGATCACACATGAAGACATGTTACGAACATTAGGGTGAAGAATACAAATACACTAATTAATTAATCATTTATTGAACACTGAAAATGCACTACAAGATATTAACTTCAAATTCATTTACCATATATATCACCCTATGATATGGTGATCATATATATATATATATATATATATCAAACCTTTTTACCATACACGTAACTATGAATCAAATTGAACATATGATTAAATGCACATTTCCTAAGATATCCCTAAAACTAACATCTCATACACATTAGAAAATTTCAAATATAATGTTTTTGTAACAAGAGACTACATTATACATATATTCATTTTACAATGATCTATATAAATTACAATAATAAATAATGAATTACACATCACCTTTTCCCATCTTTCTTGCATCCTACAAAACCATGTGAGCGTGAAATCAGTGATAAATCGCTGGCATGGCATCCACCCTAATCTAACATAATTAATGTTGTTCGGTTTTCCAATTTACATATAATATTAATAATTTACATTCAAAATAAAAGGTTTAGATGAATTCATTTCATTTCATTTCACTTCATTTTGTAACCAATGAGAGAGAAAGAGATAGGAAAGAGAGAGAAACACTATTTTTCAAAAGTCAAATTTCACACAAAAAGCCACATATCGAGTTTTCAAACAGTTATTTACATGTGTTCAAAAGTTTCCACATGGTGGTTTGGTAACCCGACAAGGGTCCTACAACTTTCTTTTTACATTTTTCTGCTAGCTACAAAAATGTTCAAATCTCAGGCTCGGAGGCTAAGAAACCACATTTCAAACAATGTCTTCTGAATGAGAAAACACACCACGGTTAAATTGTTATACCTGTCCACTTATATACCAAGAGTTCATAGGAACTGACAAAATTCTTAACCGGCGAACGGTTTACGATTAGTGGCTAGTTTTTCTGAGGCCGTGGTCGTAATTGGCCTAGTTGTAAATAATCAAAAGTTAGCTTGAGGGATCAAAAGACCACATCCAAAACTAACATTTGATGGATGAACGTGCAACGAGAAACTTCCTACAAGTTCCCCTATATAGAGGATAATTCATCAGAGTCGACAGGACTGAGAAACTAGAAAATGGTTTTCAAACGGCGACATGTTTTATGGAGCCACCGGTGGTAATTAGTCAAGTTTGACCTAGTCAAACTATGCAACCGGAGGCCTACAAAATGGTCCCTTTTCCAAACTAACCTGGAAAAGTGATTTTTTTAAACTGAAAGTTCCATACAATTGTCTAGTAAAAGTACTAGAGGTTTGCAAAGGCAGATAATAATTTATCTATCCAGGTTTCAAATGGCGGTTCAAAATGAAAGCCAAATTTTTAGATTTAGCAGTTTTCTACCACTGCAAAACAATGTAACATGGCTCCTATAGGGGCGTCAAAAAGGGTCACAAATGATCATTCAGAGGTTGATCCAAAGATTGAAGTGACACCTCACATAAAAAGGTACACATAGGAAGCTTAATATCTCCTTTTCCAAAGTTATGAAGAGTTACTTTGCAAGTCTCGGAAATTGCAATTTATCTATTTAAACCAGGGAGATGGTCAAATCATTTACAGGGAAGTCAACTTCAACCTAGTCCATAAAACAAGGTACTGTAGTAATCTATTTTGGTTGCAAATTTTCTAGATCACCTAAAAAAGTGAGGGTTCAAGTTATTGTCTACCATGGTTATTTTGACTATAAGTTATGATTGATGGTTTTATTTTTTGCAAACAAGTTTAATTAAAACAGTATAATATCTAAAAATCCTAATGATTTTACAAATTATATTTCATTGCAAATGAAGGAAACTAAAGTACAAAATTATGAAAGATAAGGAGAGATGAACCATGCCTGGAAAAAAAATTAAGCATTTTCCACTTCAGAGTTTGGTGAAACACTTGCTAGAACCAGTTAGACTCCGGGATTCCCATTTATTTTCAAAACTCCCCTTCTAGGTGCATCTTTCCAGAACACAAACCAATGATATCACCTATGTTTGACAACTAATCGAACAGTAGTGAAGTGCCTTACTAAACACCCTTTCCTTAAACTCTCATTTTTAGGCAAGAAGAGAGTGTGCTGGCCAAGACCATGTTGAGTCCGTTTTACACCTTGCAATGGAATTTGATTCAACAGTTTTGAAGGCCTTTTGGATAGACCCATCTTGCACACCACTGACCCATATTAAGATATCTTAATAATATTGCACCTAAAAGTAGTGGGAAGAGTCAATTTCTAGTATTAAAGGTGATCTTAAATATAAAGTTGGTTGAAGTATGTCAGTTAAACACATACACGAAGGTTATGACAACCCATTGGTTGGCCCAGGGAATGACTTAACAATCCAAATAAAATTTCCAACATATCACTATGGTGGTAGAGGATAAATTCCTTCTACCCCTCATTGGTTTCCTTACCATTCGAACCGTACACTTATGCATAGATGTTTGACAAATGAAAATAAGTTACAATATTATGACAATCCAGCTCAAAGGAATAGTTGCTGTATCATTATTGCAACCTGGCTTGTATTCTTATGTGGATCTACAGGGGTACTAAACAAAACATATCCACACAACCACCACAGGTTAAATTGGTGTGTTGATGGTAAGGTTTACAGTTTTCTCAAGATAACCAACATATAAGATAACGTAAACCAACCGACATAGCTATTCAGTTGTAGTTGGAATGCTATAAACATTACACTTATGCCATTGAAGTATTTATAGCCCTTTTCCACTAAACTTGTGTGCATGCAAAAGAAAAAAAACTGAAGTTTTGGTCCATAATTTGTATCCATGATAAATATCTCTCTCTGCAAATATTTCCTATGAAACATAAAAAGAAAACTGCCTTTATTTTCCACATGGTTGTACATGCCTATCCAAGGCATTTGCAACTACAACATCTTGGCCCTTTTTGGGAAGTATGCTAGCAAGGTCGTTGGAAATTCGGATCTGCACCTACGAATCACATTTCTTGAATATTTTTAATAATTTTCAACAAACATTCATTTGTACAAATCCTGTTATCATTGTACTCCATTGATGACCATGTTTCTTTCAAGTTTTTTGGGCAAAATTACTTACAGTTCAAGTGTTTTTTGACGTTTTCAAAGTTACCTACTAGAGCATTTCCAACAACAACATTTGGAAATATCAAATGTATCTGTTATGCTTTGATGGATGTCCAAACCCTTCCTTAAAACTAGCATTTGATGCAAGATGGGATTACGAGGAAAGGGTGAACTGATCAGGTTGAAGGCCTATATGCGCATAGAAGAAACAATGAGATTGTCTCGAGAGAATAACCATGTCTCTAGTGCACTGCACTATCAAACAAAGATAATTTCTTTTTCCTTGCTTTCACGTGACCCGCACATAGGATCCCAAATAAAGTGCTAAAATTATTGTACAATGATAATGACAGGATGCAGGCTGCATAGGATGCCTATATCCTTGTCCAAGAGCCCATGTGCCATCCCATCAATCCCCTCATTTTTTCTAGTACGCATCCAAAATTTTTTTTCATTTTTTTAATTAAAAACAGTTATGTCCTTGTCGGCACTACATTTTCCAAATGCCAAATTATACATTTGGAAAACTTCCCTGCAAACTTCCCAAAGAAATATCTCAATAGTATGGTTTGTGAAAAGTCATTTATTTTTATCCAATTATGGGGTGTTCCAAATGGAGAAGTGGGAATAAAATCCCACTTTACCACCCATTTGACTGCTAATATGACAAAATATTAACATTTTTATAAAAAATTATATCGTTCATTTAATATTTAAATTTGGAATTTAATTAATAAAATTAATGACATCAATTTATAATCAAAGAAAATAAAAATGTTAGCTAATTAAAATGTTGATTTAATTATTTAATGTTAATTAATTAATAAGTTAAATGATATCAATATTACTAATTAATTAAATTTATATAATAAAATTAAAATCACTAATTAAGCGTTATAAACAATTTTGTGGGGTCATTAACAAAGATGGAAGTGCGACAACGCAAAGTTACAAAAATATAAAAATGGGTTGAGAGAAAGGAAAGGTATGGAAAAATAATGTGGGATGACTGATTGACATAACAGGAAGAGGAGGAGTGCTCTTGGGCTGCCAAACGTTTCAAAAAATGTCTGCAGGAATCAGTGCATTGACTATGTCCAATCTCAAACAAGATCATCCCTAGCTCAAAGTTTCAGATACTATTGTTGACAGAGCCAACAACAGATACATATTTTCTTTGATGGGTTGTTTCATTGGGATAAGGCAAAGTATTGACCAAGTGAGGAATTGACTAGGAATAAATGGAAGACTCTTGGGAAAATCTCTGCAGTTGCCTTGTCAGAGAGAAGCTTCCTATTTGTTTTTTCCCTGGAAGAAGATATGGACTATGTTATACAATGTGGGCCTTGGTTTTATGGGAGAACCACTCTCTCTTTAGATCGCTAGAAGACGGGATCAATTACCCAGACACTGAAAGTGTGTCCTGTTTGGGTCAAGCTCCTTGGGATGCCCCTGGAATTTTGGGAAGTGGATTTGTTAGCTAGAATAGCCAAATTAATGGGGGAATTTTTTTTTTTCGATCCATCCATAGCTACAAGATCCAGATTCATAGCAGCAAGAATGTGCATTAATATCCCTAGAGGATATTCTCCCCGGAGGCCATTAACTTGGAATCTTGAGATGAAGTATGGAGATAGAAGATTACATTTGAGGATTCACTTGTGTTTTATAACAAGTACAGTTTGGTAGGTCATGGAAATTTTTGGTGCGATGATGGGTAAATCCCTTCTCTCCTGCACAGTTGTGATCAAAAGAAGGATAAACTACAATAGAGATGCGAACATGGGAGATGGAACAACTGATGCACAGCCGTGTCTAGGAGAAGGAGCCTGGTTTGAATCCTACTTTCGAGGAGATGATGATTCATTACGTGGCTATGATTCCTGCTCATGTGGAAGACCAAACTAGTGGAGACTTAGTTGTTGGTCTGAATGTGGACGAGACAACGGGTGCTGAACTAGCGAACACAAATGAGAGTCAAGTAATGAAATGGTTAACTGAAAGCGTTTAGTCTAAGTTGGTAGATTAGATCTCACCTAAATCCAATTTGAATACACCAAATATAGGCGATCCAAACTCTAAGGACGTGGGCTGTGTGGGACATATCATTCAAATCCCTGAGGATGGATTCACTGGTGGTCAAAATGTAGAAGTTGAACCATTGAGAAAATCTAGCACACTTTGAATATGGGGGAAGTGGTTAATTTCAAGGCATTAATGGTTAATTCATTGCTTAATGAATTAGAGCAGAAATATGAGGAATTAGAGAAAATGACAATGCAAGTAGGGTCCACATTTAATTTGATTGGTGCTGCAAAGGTGGTGAGTCCCCTCCTAAAGAACATTAATGAAAAAGTATTCTTTGTTTACATTGGGTCTTTGGGGAAGGTGGACATCATATCTATGAATGAAGGTGATGACAGATGGACAAGTGCCAAGAAGAAAACATTGCACACGGTTCATCCCGCCGTTAACCAAAGTTGAGGAAGGAAATTTTAGTCGTAAATTCACTAGGCTAGTTCAGGTTTTTAACTGCCTTTACTGGTTCTATACCATACTTGTTCTAGTCTTCATTTAGCTATCATTTTGCAGATCTTAGCAGTATCTTAGGTTGTGCAAATTTTGTGTCATTGTTGTCTAGTTGTTTTTAGGATTCTTGTTATAGTTTTTCCACTACCTTTATGCTCTATCTGTCTTCTTGGCATTTCTTCTAGACGTGTTCTTCTTGTATCATTTGGCTTTTGAGCCTCTTTGTATTCCGGGGTATGGTCCCCTTCAAAACCATTCTCAGGGTATGGTCCCTGCCAAAAAACCATTTACCATTAATAAAAAACTATTAAAGTGATATTTTTTCAATTTTTATCGATTTTAGCAATCAAAATTTCAGCACAACTGCCTCTTATCGGGGACAAGGACTCTTTAAGATGAAACAAGAAATCTATAATACCCATTTTTTACTGAAGCGGTTCCTTATCCATGGGGCATGACTTAATTGAAGACAAAGAATGACATAGGGGACAAAAATAGATTGAAAAAATAAAAGAGGAAAGGGAAAGACAAAACTTATGTACAAGGGATGATACAAGGGAAAACAAGGAAAATGGTAACCCATTGACAAGTTTATAGAAATATGAGCCCTTACAAAAAATCGAGTCAAATTTATTATTTTTCCATAAGTGGAAAAGAGTGAATTCAAACTAGTTGATCACCAGAATATGCTTCAAACAATATGGATCTTGAACTAATTCTTCATACCTTACGCGTTTAACTTCTAGTGTCAACTTTTGCATGACTCTGTTATCTCGATGACATCTACATAATTTCCCTACAAATTTAGAAAAAGTCCTTTGGACTGCTTCATTGCTCCCCTTCATGATTAGAGATATCTTCTTATAATGGCAATTGGATGGAACTTTCTCCACATCCTTTAGCTTGAAATGTTGTGAATAGTGTTCATTTTCTGAATCAACATTTCAGATGAGATCTTTAATAGTTATTTCTTCATCATGGCAAGAAATGATACCTTGGGATGCATCCATGTCTCCTTTTTCCATTTGTATACATGTTTCATCATAAGAAAATTCACATACCTTGATAGAATAAATAATTTCTTTTCTTGAATCTTCACCATGGTAAGGGCCTTCATCAAGAGTCTTTGAAGCTTGATTTGAAAATTCATCTTCATGATCAAGAATCCCTCTTAGTGAGTGAGTATCATCTTGCATTTCTAGTTCCTCATGCTTGCATGGAAAAGTTTCAGTGAGTTGATAAACTTCATTATTGAGAGCATGACTTGATTACATATGAATTAGTTTTTGAAGATTTGATAGGTATTCGAGCTTGAGATATTTTATTTCATCATCAACATATGCCACAAACTCTTTGAGGGGATGATAAAGGAAGGGAAAGTTGTTAGGATTCACATTAAGATACTGATTAAATGTAAATTCATTTTTTAGATATTTTTCATCTTCATCATCATGTGTGTATGTTGAAATAGGAAATATTCCTTTACAATTACATTGCATTCATCCTTTAACAAGTATGCTGCTTGAAATGTTGACAGAGATCTTGAGAAATTTTTGTATCACATTTGATAAATTGTCATATTTTTTTTCAACACAAGAAAGTCCTATGAAAACATTATTATTGACCTTGATAGAAAGTGTAATATCTTCACATGAGTCTTCGTCACCATGATACATATGTGTTTCCAAAGAGAGAACTCCTTGGCTATCTTCATGGTTTCCATTATTTAATGAGTTTTACATTTTTGAACTTGAAAATCGTCATTTGATTTCTCTTTATGACGGTGATTGTTAAACTACATGATATGAAATTTTGCTTTTGATAAGGAATGCAAACAATATGATTCAAGATTTTGAAATTCTTGAACAAGAACACTTTTGGATTTGTCTCCAAGGTGCATGTACATTATCGATGAAAGCTCTTCTTGAGCATTTTCATGCCTTACATCCACTGAAGTTTTTGATTCTTTCTTGAACCATCTTCATTGATCTTGATGGAAGGAATTTCCATATTTGGGCTACCACACAAACAAAGAGATTCAAGAGCTTGAAATTATTTATTAGTCAAGTTCTTATAACTTGAGAAAGAAAAAAACCTACTGAAACATATTCAAATTTTTTTTCATCTCCATAGTTTTTGAGCTCACAAGAATCATAGAAAGAATATTCATCACATGATGATATATCAGATTCTTCATTGCTATCTTCACCCTATAAATGATACATTTTTAAAAAATTCTTACCATACGGCTTGATAAATGAATATTTGAGCAAGTCTTCTTCCCCAAAATGGTGATATTAAAACATCTAAGAGAAGGTTGATTCAACTTCATCTATTCTTTATTTAAATCTTGTTTAGGGATACTTTCTTGAATCTTCTCTTGAGAAGGGTGTCAAATATTCATATGGAACTTTTTTTTTCTTCACAAGGGGTTGCAAGTAAGGAACACTTGCCAAAATGGGTTTAACAATCTTCTTTTCATCTTCCCAGAAAGAATAAAGTTATCTTCAACTTCAATGGCTTGTTGTTGAGCTACATGCAAGTATTGAATCTTCTCTCTACACAGTATGAAGTAAACTTCTAGATGTATAATAGTAATGAAGAAACACAATTTTTAGTTGTTCATACTAGGTTGCTCATTTAGCGGAATAGTTTTCAACAAATTATTGAATCTTTCTATGAAGTTTCTCATTCCTTCACCTTCTTTCATCATGGATTTTAAATAACTCATAAAGAAGTGCATGCATTTCCATGATAGGGTTTCGAATATTTCTAGGAATTTATTCTTTATGCTCTCCCAACTTGTGATGCAATGAATACCCAAATGTTGATACCACTTAGTAGAAGGACTGGTGAGGGTTTCAATAAAACATCTCACCAAAACATTTTCTTCTTACACACCTAGAATGCTACATTCAACATGAAAATAAAAAATATGGATTACATTCATCTTATGAGTCATCTCCAAAAAAAATTGGGAAGTTTTTCCTTGAACCAATAAGTAGGGGAGAATTGTATAAATACTAAAGGACCAAAAGGGGTTTCCCATGGGATAGGTGAAACCAATGCCACCATGTGAGTAAGAAAATGATAGACACTTACATCTTCATATCAACAGAGTCTCCAACCTCTATTCAGGGGTAGGTTCCTTGATGTGGAGGTTGAGTGGTAGACAGTTCATTTGCGATGCTTTGATAGTTTGATCCCTAGAATGGACACTAAAAACTGTTGGCAATATTTTATGTCACTTTGGTTTATTCGGTTTCCTCACGGATTCACCTGCATTATCCAACATATGAAATTGTAACATTAGATAGATCACCTATTGACATGATGATCTAACATCTACGTTTGAGAGGGGATACTCCCTTGTATGATGGTTTGTGGGGTTTTTGAGGAACTTTTAACCTAAAAATCACCCGAAAGGAGAAGGAAAGGAAAGTGAGAGGGGAATGAAAAAACAGGGAAATAAAATGGACAAAATGTAGAGAGGAAGCACATAGGTATAAGAAAACATAGATGTCATTCGTACATTATAGAAAGTACACATAAAAGTAAAGAGATTAAATGTTAATACTTTGCATGAAAAGGACAGAAATGAAAGATTACATTTGACATAAGAACACAACATAACCAACAAGAATCTCAAGACACAAATTTCTACAAGCATCCCTATATTTCTTCTTGAAAAGGAACACAAATTTTCCTCATTGTTGTCTCTTCAACAAAGTCTTCACAATGATCAATCTCCATGGAAAGTATCTAAACACAAAGTTTTATTAACTTCCCAACCTTGAGACCATAGGACACAAAGTTCCTCCAACTTCCCAAGACCCCTTACAAATGAGCTCTAACTTCCTTTTATAACAGAAAAAGTTGGTTATAAGGTAGTTAGGGTTTACACGACATCACTTTAGGGAATAATTAAGTCACATTATAATTTAATAACTTTATTTTAATAAAGTAAATTCACTTTATTTAAATAACACAATTTTATCACATAAGTGACCTAATTAGAATTATTTAATACAATAATTAATTGGGTATATGTAGACCTCACTAGAGTGACTTGGGCATACACCTAGACATTGATTAAATGACACCTAAATCAGTGCCATATCCATTGGGCCGAGAGTCGTCCTATCCCAATTGTACAAGAAATGAACTCATTGAGCTCCAAGCAATTTTTGTATGCATTCATGCATTATTATTTTTGTCATCATGATTTCTGTATAGAGCTCACCAATAAAGCTTATATTTCAAAGCATTATCCTTTTTTATGAAAATATTTATTTCGCCATCTTCATTTTTAATAAGTCAAACAACTAAACCTTTCATTTATAGTCTGACAACTTTCCTTAATTGTTCATTATTAAAAGGATAAAAAACAACCACCTCATTAAGTCTTATGAAGGCAAAGGTAAAATAGAAATTATGAAAATGCCTTAATTAAATCAAATACATATATTGAATATATACAAGAGACAACCAATTGCGTGAAGACAAACTATTGTAGGGAGAAGTTAAATGAGCACGTGTGAAGGTGGACAGTCAAGAGGCATTCGTTACAATTTAATATGCCAACAATGCCCCCCTTATTACATTGTTTCTAAACATCATATTTCTAGATAGCCCCCCCCCCCCCTTATGCCAAACACAGTAAAAATTTTATTACACTCTCCATGTAGCCTACTCACCTTTGAGGTGACATGCCATCTTTCTGGCTTCTTGGTCTTTGTGACACCTTGGTGTTTGCCCACAAGATTACCACAAACCTGGAAGTGCCCTGAGCACATCCATCCATGAGAACACCTCGGTGGTTTCCGGTTTCCTTGGATTACCACGAACCCATATGGTTTTCTGACTGTAGGTTTAGCAAAAACCTGGAGGTGACATGATGTCTCAGCGAAACACTTTGGTGGTTTCTAGGATTTCCACAAACCATTTATACAAGAACTAAGTGCTACTTTAGTGCTTTTGCTCCTCAAAATGTCCTTCATTCAGAAGGTACCAAACTGGAAAATTATCAGCAACTTTATTGAACAACACACAGCAAAACAACATCACGAACAACAAAAATACGAACACAAACAAATTTTTTTTATCACCAAAGCCATGTTGCGACCCCATCATATGTGATTGACGAGAGGATGCCAATTGCCCCCCGACCTCCGTACTTCTTTCAGCCTCCAATATGCTGCTACTTAATTAGCAAATATGGCTTTGAGGCTCATTGCACCAAATGGCACATATTTAATATTTTTGAAAGCACTTTCACGTCCACCAATAGTTATAAGATAAGTTGCCTGATTGAAACGCGTCAATGGGGATATATCAACTGCATGACGCCTCACAACACCAGCAGAACCAATCCTTGTAGCGTCTTCTCTTGGACCACTGCTAATAACGGCAACAACAATAATTTTAATTTCAGCTTGGATGATTACCATTGTTCCACTTTTGCCACGCAAATGTGTCAAACACATTTGCGTGCCAAAAACAGGTCGCTCCACTTTTGCCACGCAAATGTGTTTGACCCAAAAACAGGTCGTTCCACGCACAGTATTTGCGTTAAATGGGCATGGAATGAACAAATTATAGGCAGGTCTGTTTCATCTTGCATAGGTTCCAGATAAAGCAGCGCCAACAAAACTCCTCTTACGCACAGGTCTGACAACTACTCCGCCACGTAGGTCTGTTATGCCTTGCAAAAAAATGTCAATAACCACACTTCCACGCCTGACGTCAAAGAAAAAAAAAGGAAAGAAACATCTCTCCGATACAGGCTCTCCTTCTGCGCCAAAGGAAAAATAGGTAGTCATGGCCCTCATGGGTTTCACGCTAAGACAAATTTGAAGGTAATTCTCTAGCAAATCCACAGTAATTCGCCAGGTTTCCAATCAGAACCTTCACACCAAACAGGTTTCGTTATTTCTTCTGCACATTGTTTCTACACGTCCTTCTAGTCCAGGTCTACGAGAAAGAGTTCTACTAAGGATTTCACCTTCACGTCTAGCTCTAGCTTTTGTCCTTTGCGTTTCAAAAAAGAAAGCAAATAATAACAAACGTTTTAATTATCTTTTACGCTGCTTGCAGTTCGCTGACAACTATTTTGAACTCATGCAATAATACATATATTTTGAACTCAAACCAAAACACAAAATCTTATTCAATGCATCAAATATATAACACATACAAGTTGAATCGAAGAGAGGATTCAAGACTAAGAACTTACAAGATTAAAGCTCAGAATACTTTCACTACTACATGGAGGGGTGTTTAGAGACATTAATTAGAGACAAAAATATATTTTTGTCTCTAATTAATACACCCTCCTAATTTTGTCTCTAGTTAATACCTTTAATATAACATGTCTTTTGTTAATATCTTTAATATAAGAAATTTTAATTAAAAATACTCTGTTTTTGCAGCGGCTTGTAAAGCGGGGAAACTGCGGGAAAAATGAATGCCGCAAGCAAAATGGAAAATTGCATTGGGCGGGAGAGGATTTCATTCTCGCATGCGGATCTTAGGCGAGGAGGAGGACCGCGAGCAGGTATCCGCGCGCATCCATTTCTTTTGCCCTGTTTTTGTTTTACCTGTTTTTCATGGTTCAATCCTGGTTATGAGCTATGTGCGGGATTTTTGATTAATGGGTCGAGAGCTGGTTGAATCCTTGAAAAACCCTAGCATGGTCAGTGTTTCCTGGTCATAT